>WBMW01004938.1:209083-278879 GCA_013396635.1 Penelope pileata
AGTAACATTGGCTATCCTCCAGTCTTCAGGCACTTCTCCCGTTCTCCAAGACCTGCCAAAGATGATGGACAGCGGTAGGGCAGTCACCTCTGCCAGCTTCCTCAGCACACGCGGATGCGACCCATCAGGGCCCATGAATTTGTGCATGTTGATCCCAGCCAGACGCTGCCGGACCATCCCCTCCTCAACCAGAGGGAAGCCCTCCGTTTCTCGGACTCTGTCTCTCACCTCCAGGGTTAGGGAGTCCCGAGGGGGAGACTTTGAAGTGAAGACCGAAGCAAAGAAGGCATTCAATATCTCTGCCTTCTCAGCATCCTCCGTTGCCAGGATACCCCCCTCGTTTAGCAGGGGACCCACATTTTCCCTAGGCTTCCTCTTACTCTTGCCATACTTAAAAAACCCCTTCTTACTATCCTTTATCTCCTTTGCCAGTTTAAATTAACAAATTCAGTCTGTCAGAAGCATCTGCAAGGTCTCTAAAAGGTATGTTAAAGAGCCTCATGCCACGCAGCCACTGGGTGAGGGGTATGATTTATAAGGAGTTCTGATTTATTATTAATTTGGTTGTCTTTATCTCTATCTTTGGCAAGTCTAGAATTTTTGCTCCTGCAACTCATGAATTAAGTGTGCCTAGGCTCTTTCCTGTGCTATGGGTGTGCAGCGTTCCACCAACTAAACCTCAACTAACCTCTATGCTGTGAGGTCTCCCAAAGTTCCTTGGCATATATTGGAGGAATTTCACTCACTACATCCTGTATGAAGATGCATCCTGCTGTTTGTCTCATCACCAGTTAGCTCTGGTTGAGCCCTGAACTGCCCCACTCTTCCAGTTAGGACATAAATCCCAGCAGGTATCTTTACTGAACGCTGCCTTTTACAACTGGACCATTCTTTAGCATATGTGATGATAAGCCTTTGTATAATAAACTAGGGAGATGAAGAGAGAGAGGAATATCCTGGAGGGAAAATTATCATGTTATAGCCAGCCTAGACAGCCAGATGAAATTCCATCTTGTCTTTTACACAGCAGCGTCTGTGAACTCTGCCAAGCAATTACTTTTCGGTTTAAAACAAAAGTTGAACTACAAGATCTGTTTAGTGTTACCTAGTCTGGTAGTGAGGTTAGTTTAAATAGAAATTTTAAATTAAATAGAACTTTACATTATAAGTATTTCATAATTACTTAAGGGGAATATAAAGAGTTAACCATGTGACAGTTTAATATGGCATGAGTTTTTCTAAAGGGTTAACTAGATGAACCTGGGTACTTCTCTCTTTCTAGGAAAGATGTTTGGATTTAGACATTCATTGTCCTGTGCAGCTGGAAAAAATTACAAGCAGGCTTTCACTACAATATGCAGTCCTGTATGCACAAATTTTTCTAGGCCAAGAATTAAGCCTTACAGATCACTTTAGGTCAATCGCTCAAGACCTTCTCTTCAGCTCTTTTTGACTTCAGAGCCCTTTGGGCACGAGGTTCAATCAGTCACACCTCCAATTCTCTACTGATTGCATGCTTTATTGTGCACTGATGAAATAAAAATTCAGATTTTGCAGATAATACCTTCAGCAGATAACTTTTTCCAATGGCTTTTGAAGGCAACTTGCCAAGCCTGTTCCATCAGCAGACTGTCTGGTTCACTGGCCTATATTTAAAAGGGCATCCCAGGGAACACAAGCTGTAATTTTCATTTCCCTTCATCTCCTCCAGCGTGGATGCTAAAACAATATAAATTTCCCCAGACTTTCTCATAGTCTTTCAAAACTGAGTTACTTTACAGCTTGGTACTGATCTGATATATTTTTCAGATGGTGCAGTTTTCACTCAGACAGAATTTAGCCCAAACATTACCAGATTCTGAGCTTTTCATGTTCTTGATTGGCTCTATATGGTATCAGTACTAATGGAGTCCCCCTCTTGTGCCAACTCCTGACCAGTCCATGTGGAGAAATAGTTGATAGTCTGTCTATCCCCCATAGTGCTCTGCTTTTCTAATTGAGGAGGAAGACATAATCTCCATAGAATTATTTGCTCTTGTTCAGCTTTTTGGCAGTTTTGTACACATTACCTTTGAATCTGAACAAGCAATAGAAGATAAGCATGGTAAACTTTTACCACTTAGTCCATCATACTGTCAGGTAGAAACATTCCTTGCTGTCCGTTCTTTTTGTCTTGAGTAGTGTCAGATTTCTGTTACTTCTATCCCTCCCTCCCTCCCTTCCTTCCTTCCCTCGCTCTCTCTCTCTTTCTCTATTTCTCGCTCTCTCTCTCTTTCTTTCTCTATTATTTCTCGCTCTCTCTCTCTTTCTTTCTCTATTATTTCTCGCTCTCTCTCTCTTTCTTTCTCTATTATTTCTCACTCTCTCTCTCTTTCTTTCTCTATTATTTCTCGCTCTCCCTCTCTTTCTTTCTCGATATTTCTCGCTCTCCCTCTCTTTCTTTCTCTATATTTCTCGCTCTCCCTCTCTTTCTTTCTCTATATTTCTCACTCTCCCTCTCTTTCTTTCTCTATTTCTCGCTCTCTCTCTCTTTCTTTCTCTTCTCTCTCTTTCTTTCTCTTCTTTCTCCTCTTTCTCTTCTTTCTCTTCTTTTACTTTTTTAATGAGAAAAATGCTAATACACAGACAGAGCAAGACAAGACATGCTGGAAGAAACATTAAAAAACAAAACAAATCTTGTAAATGGCTTGGTTTCTGGGTGGGATTTTTTTTGTTTGTTTACATAAAATGAATTAGATTCCAGGCTTCATACTTCATGATACAATAGGAAATGGATGGAGAAGGGAGAAAAAAGGCATTTCTGATTTTTTTTTTAATGCAGTTTTATACTTTAAAGCAGATGAAATGTCATTTATGGGAGCTGAGAATGCAACACAGATTTTGAATATAGGACTTCAAAAAGATTATCATTGGCTCTCTATAAAAGCAGTGTTTTTCAATTTTCTTAGCTTTGCAGACCACCAACATGTTTCCCATGGAACCAAAGATTACATACTCCAATGACCATAGGACTGATCATTTTGCTAGTCATCTCTCACAGATATTTTGTAGTATATAAGGTACCCAGGGGTAACACTGATAGCACAAGGTAAAATACAAGTGCAAAAGTGTTGCATTCTTCTGACCTTTTCTATGGACACATGCAAAGCAAAATGCGTATGATCACAGCACTAGCAGGGTATTTAGTTAGTTCTAAACAAACATAGTGGCGAAAAAATCAGAGGGAAAGAATAGTTGCGAACAGCTAAAGAAAACTTTAACATAAAATGGCTAAGGGCCAAATTTCAGAACTCTCATCTCTAACAAGGACCTATTTGCTCTTTTTCCTAAGTGTTCCTGTTCTAATGAAATTCAGATAGAAAGCTAAAGTTGACAGTGAGGCTTGCCAGTGCTGAGCTAAATAATGTATTTGAAGCATGCACTGGCAAACTGAAATGAAGTTGAATAGTATGCTCAAATTCTACTGCTGGGGTATTTTGAACTAGGTGCACTGACAAGTGGAAGAATTGTCTAGACTAGGTCAGACTCATTGTTCATCTACTTCTGTCTTCAACAGTGTGAAATACCAGAGACTTCAAAGTAGGGAATAAGAAATTCTGCAGGAGAGGCTAAAACAGTAACCAAGTGCCTCAGAAGAGTGAGGTGCTCTCAGGCAAGAGCAAGGTTGGGAGGTGTCCCTTGGCATGCTCCTGTTTATCATCATTTACATGTACGTATAGGAAATGAGAGAGAATCCAAGGATGAGTAAACTAGCCAGAGACTGAAAATGCAGGTTCTGTCCCCTGCTTGATCATAGGGATCATGTGTGATCTCAGACACATGGCTGATATGTGGGACATAGAAGATAAATGTGTGTAAATGTGCTAGAAATGTAAACTGAGGTGAGTAGAATTTCTGTGCTTCACATCATTGCTGTGTGACTAAATGTAGGATGGGCAGTTAGGTGGTTTTCTGCTATAATAGTATAGGAACACATAGATAAGCCAGGATGTTCCTTCTGTCCTTAGGTGGAGGCAGCTACCACATCAGAGCTTGAAGGCCTGCTCAAACTGCTTGCCTGAAGTGTGTCATTCAGTTAAATTTGGGAGGTCCTGATTTCTGTCTCATTTCCCTTTGCAGAAAGAACAGGTTTCCAGCTGAGACCAGCAGCAGGACTGCTGTCTGCACGTGACTTCCTTGCCAGCCTGGCATTTCGTGTCTTCCAGTGCACACAGTATATAAGGCATTCTTCTTCTCCTATGCATTCCCCAGAACCGTAAGTATGATAACCTGGCAAAGTCCCATCCATATGAATGTTTTAAGAATGATTCTCTTGGGAATAATTCTGGAGCTCTATCCAGAAGTCCACAGAATTAAATGTTTTGATGAACTAGTAGCTGAAGATTTAGAGGGGGAAGGCATGCATGCAAGGGCGTGGGTCTCTGTCTCTCTTGCAAAGTTGTCTGAAGAAGGAAAAGACTAGAGAATATCTGGTTTAATCTTTTCATCCTGCCTTCATTTGCCATCTGCTGAGGTTTGATTCCCTGCTGTGAAACTCTCCCAGTAACTGCTGGCCAGACAACAGCAATTACATTTCATGGGAAATTACAAGTTCACAGACGTTTTTGTTATATGCTGGGACAAAACAGGGTCTTTTCAAAGATGTTGTGACACAGGAGACTATTGCCCATGCCATCCCAAGCAAGACAATAGCCTATGTAGTGGGGGGCAGCTGGCTCCCTGTGGCAGAAGGGAATGTTTTGTCACAATCTCTGCAAGCCAGACCAGGTATGGAGGCACCTACTGCGGAGTAACTAATACAGTTGCTAACCTCACACTAGCTCCCTTTGGGAGTTTGTTGGCTAAAGGCTTTCACAGGGTGTTCACACAGAGCGAGGGGTGAAAAAAGCCAAAACCACCCCTTTATTAAATGGGAAGGTCACTTGTTTTCCAGAGACTGCTGCCATGAGTTGTTGGGTCATGTTCCCATGCTGGCCAACAAGGAGTTTGCCCAGTTCTCACAGGTAAGAAGCTTGTTCTGATGGCTGTTAGACAACTGCTTCGGATAGCAGTTCCTGCCTTTAAGGCATGCAGCTCAACATGCTTGAAATACTATTTTAAGACTTGATTGTGTCTGACTCACAACCTCCAACAGTGGTGGGCTAGCAGTGCCCCGGGAGATACTTACTTCAAGGGAGTGGTAGTACCGCTCCCTATGGACATCTTGTAAAAGGAAGGGCAAGCAATGCTTGTGGGACTTCTCTGTGGGAGGGCCATGTCAGCTTGCAGCAGGATGCTGGTGGAGCATCTGCAGTGCTGCTTGTTTGAGCTGTACAGACTACACTATTCCCCTGGCTTCCTGTCTCATGCCAAAAGAACCCAGCCACCAACAGCCATCAAGCCCCTAGGCTGGCTGTCTCTGGGTGTACATTTTTATCTCACATGATACTTTAATTTTGTCCATCACCGTGTCATTCGAGATGTTTTTCTTTTTACAACTCACCAGATTCTCACAGCATTGCTCACACTGGTGAGGAGGTTCCAAAAAGCAAACAGAGCTTCTTTGTACAATAAGTAACTACTTAGTATGAGCAGTCAGTGTCAGACCCAAGTGAACTCGATGACCTAGTATAATTAAAGACTTCAGAAGCATGAATGTGCCTCAGAACTGTAGCAGAGGGAAGAAGATAATTCATATGCTAGGCTTATCAATCGGTGGCCAATATGGGAACGGGCAATAAGTGCAGAAGATTATATGATGTATGTCCCTGTTATCTGAAAGCCAGTTCTCCTCACAGAATGTGATCTGCAATTGTATCAACTTGGATACATGCCAATTTTCATTTTGGTCATAAATATTGGTTATTTTCAGATTCAATTTAGTAGTTCCTAAAATATCCTAATGGTCTGTAGTTGTTTCTGGAAGAACCCTTCTTCAGTTCAGTTCAATACCAGAACTGGAGACACCACAAAAATAAGAGATTATTGCAATTCCAAAACTTTCAGCTTTACTTTTTCCCCACCTAAAATACAGACTATACAACACGGGATAACATTAAATGAATTTTCACATTTTGCATTTCACACTTTCACAAAGTATTTTCACAACTGAAATTCACCCCATGGATTTATTTATTTATTTATCTGTGTTATTTTATTCCATATGAAAAGATGAATGGAGGATGTGAAATTGTTTTGTTTGTTTGATGCATTATAAGGCTCCCAGGATAGCTTAAAGGAGACACTTACAGATTTTTGTTGTGGGAATAATAACGGAGTACAGTTGTGAATAAACTGCATCTTTGCTGCGTGGATCTGACATACCTGTGAGGGCTTTCAGAAAGCGAAGGAGAGACAGAAAGTTAACAGCAAAGATAAATCTCACCTTGCAGTCCCTTCTCATTCCTCCCTGTAAATCCATGCATGGGAGAGCACAGCATTAAGCTAAGAGATGGTTAATTTTACACAGAGAACTAGGAGGATTAAACACTCATCTAGTGTAGCTCCCAGTGGTATGTAGCTGGGGGCCAGGGAGAGGTAGGCATCCTGGAAGCCATGGAAGGTCATTTTGGGTGACAAAAAACAATGGATAGTTCATGCTATTCAAGCTGGAAATGATGTGGTCCTCCCCTTTCCCCTCTTTCTCTCCCTTGGGCTGAATAATCACACTAGTGTAACGCTGCCTGCTTGCCTACTTGCTTTAGGATATTGGACTGGCTTCTCTTGGATCATCTGAAGCAGAGATTGAGAAACTAGCCACAGTAAGTACAGACGGCAGCTTAATATCAGAAGCAAAACCAAAGAACTCACTTCATATCCCTCACTGTTCAGGGAACACTCTTCTCTAATGTGTCAGATTAGCCACACAGAAAGGGGAGCATCAGCAGAATTGTCTTTTCCCCTCATCCACAGGTTAGGGAGGTGCTGGAGCAGGAGCTGGCATCCCTCTAGGGGAACCCAGAAGCACGTGATTCCACTTTGAGGAAATACTTATACTTTTTCCTGCTGTAAGAATATGCTTCTGAATCTGAGTCTACAATTTCAGTGACAGGAGTGTCCCAATTCACTTTTCAGATTCACCTTACAGACTGGATACTCCATGTGATTCCTGCAATTCCTCCTATACAGAGAGGTGCAGGGGACCATCAGAACTCAGGGCACCCTATATTCATCAATCTCATGAAATATGTGATCAACCTGAAAGCAGATATTGCCACTTGTTTCTGAATCAATAGGCTGCATACATCTGTGAAAACAAGTCATGAAACCCTTAGCTGCCAGCTTAGCTTGGTCTGAAAGTGGGCTGGAGGATAGGACCCTGGACTGGATAGGCCTAAGGTTAGCAGAACAATAAGTCCTAGATCTGAAATTTTCACAGTATTTTCCAGGATTTTGGGAGGTAGAATGATGGAACCTTTTTGAAAGAGCTACCTGCAGTTTGGTTTTTTGTAAGAATACAATTTACTAAGTGCATTCAAGTATTCTGAATAGTGAATGTATTCTGGATTAATCTCTCAATCTTCTAATTTCTTAAAAGTTAGTCACCAGAAGATGAATCCAAGGAAGAACATATGTTCTCTATCTTGATGCAGATGTCTACCATAAATTCATGTTTCTCTCTAGAACTCCCTATCACTCTTCATTCATTACAAAAATGTAACTAGCCTATACAACAATGCAACAATATCTAAGCTATCTAAAAGTTTATTAGAAGAGGGACAGAACTATATTTTTAAAATATCTTGTGTTTTCCATGTTTTGCACAACCTCTATCTAGCAGCTCAGGGGTCAAGCTGTGTCCAGAATTGCTCCTCCACTGTCCATTTTCTTAGACAGTATAATAAGGGAAGGACTATCAGGTTGGCAGAGCCAAGAATTGCCTTTATCCCACCACTGTCCAGCAGGTGAAGGAAGTATGGTCCTAACAATGCTTTATTGCAAGAAAAACCCAGAGAGAAGTATCTTTATTTTCTATTGCAGCAAGATAAAGATGGAATTGGTATAATCTTTAAGGGTACATTGTTATTAAGGAATAAGTCATCCTTCAGGTCTGCTGAATGCTATCACATAGATAAAAGAGGAGGGAAACTGTCCTTTCAAGTACCTTTCTGAGCATCTTGAACCCTCTGTGGGTATTTACCCATACGTCTGGAGACTATCTATTGAAATCTGTCAGCTTTCACTGAGTATAACACAACTCAAGACTAATACGTTGCAGGGTAATTTGTAATATTACAAAGCAAGAAGGGAACATGCCTTTATGATTTTATTTATTAATATCTATTTTAAAATAGCTACTATCACTAGCAGTTTTTGTCTTTTTTGAGTAATGAGAATGGGACAGACGTCAGGTTTTGAAAAATACATATTCTAATTTCTGTGTGTTATATGTTGCAAAGAAAAAAACAGTTTTATTAAAATATATATCTGTAAAATTTGAAGAAACATAGACATTAAAGACTAAGGATAAAAAATTAGAAGGAAGGAAAATAAGAAAAGCTTGCATATGAATTGCTTGTTGAGATTGTGATTTTCACAAATCATTCTCATTATCAGCTTTATTGGTTTACTGTGGAGTTTGGTCTCTGCAAGCAAAATGGATCCATCAAAGCTTACGGGGCAGGACTGCTTTCATCGTATGGGGAGCTTATGGTATGTGTCATGTATATGGTACCAACAGATTTCTATAATTCACTTTTCTACACTTTCTGGTAAAAGCAAAATATTTCCTCACATAAAACAATCAGCTTTAAAATACTGATTTTCCTTTTGCAAAGAAATTCATTCTTCCTCCCAAGAAGCTACTAAGGAGGGGAAAAACTACTGTAGGATCGTGCCTATCTTCAGCCTAGGGAGATGAAATGCAGTGAAAGCAACCGACCTATGAAGTATTAGATTTGCTTCTTATTGCTTCTGTCCAGTAATGATGTAGCTGATTTTAACATAAAACTCATGTACTTTTCTGAACCATGCACTAGAGGGCAATGTTATGCCTATTATGAGCTCAGCCTCACTATTGACCTTCATTCTCGTATAAATTTAAAAGGCATCAACTGACTTGATCAAATGAAGTGCCAAAAAGCTGTAAATAAGACAGACAATAGCAAAAAGAAAATGCCTTAGAATGTTACCTTTCTGAATGCATTTCAGAACTACTTCTAGCTTTAATTTTATGTCGATGAAAATCTTTGCACAGGCTGGATACTGCCCTTCCTGGACAGGCTAACTGTTGGAAAGAGAGTGTAGCACTTAGCACCTTTACAGAAAGCTTATGGGTTTCACCCCCTTCAGACAAATGGTAGGGAAAGGTATTCTTTTCTCCTCAGTTTTGCAGAACACTGAAGCAGATGATCATTTTCTAAATGCCAAAATACAAGTATCAATAGGTCTTAACTGCTTCAGGCTATGCAGATAGTGGGTGATTTTCGGCATTAGTGAGAACAAAAGAGGTTCTTACCAAAACCATAGGGAGGGGGGGAGCAAAGTGCTCTTTGAAGCCTCTTTATAAACTAGAAATCAAATTTTTTGTGGGAAATATAAACACAGACTATAGACATGCCTATGCACACATGGACACCTCAACCTTCCCAGCTACATGATGCATTCATTTGGAACCATGGCTTTGGACTGGCACACCTTGGACTCCTATGGCTGGAGATAGATTGTTATGATAGTGAAAACATTAGAGAACACTCCTGAAGGTATACAAGTCAGCCTCTCTTCCTAGGCAAGTAGAGGAAGAAGGAAGAATCAACCCACAAGTGTATCTCAAGGCTCTTATACCAGGAGTCACAACAGAGGTGCAGCTAAGAGTTACCTACAGAAAGAGAAACCCTCCCAGAGATCACCCTAAACTCATCAGCATTTAAGTTCAGCATTCGTTCTCTAACAGCACTTGCAATTTGGAGAGTTTTGTTAGCTCAGCGGTATACGATTTGCAGAGCTTTCTGTCTTGGTAAGCTGAGGGATCTGCATGCTTGTTACCCCTCTAGAAAAATAAGTATGCCTTCCTTTCCGCAAAGTAACCTGAACTTGTGCCTGACTACTCATGAATGCTAGTACAAGTGTGCTAACACTATCTTAGCACACATCTTTAGAACAGTGAAATGTATTGTTTTGAAACTGCTATTTTTAAAGACTCCCTCAGTATCTGCTGTATTCACAACTAGTAAACAAGAAAAAGATATTTGCTTTGGTTTGTCTGGTTAAACCAAGAAGGTCCAATATCAAAGCACAGGCAAAGACAACATTTATGCTAGTCTGCCTGCCTGAAAACTTTAGAGTTTTAAATCAAACACAATTACTAGTTACACGGGATACTAAATGTCTCCAATACTTAGGTGGCTTTTGTGGTAATGTGCACCACAGAACATATCTGCACAATATTACTTCCTTTTCTGTTTTATTTTGATACAGTTGAACATAAAAGCCACATCAGAAACACTCGCCTTTGGTGGCTGGAATTGCATGTACCAGACTTGTGCTCTCTGTCACCAGACGCCAACTAAAGAACCCTTCCACTCACCAGACACCAACAAACTGCTCTGTTTTGGCTTATTCACAAAATCATGTCATATAACACTAAAGTATAACAGCATCTCAGATTCCCTGACTGTAAATTGACTATAGAAGTGATAACTGTCCTTGAGATGATAAATACCTGATTCTTGTCACTACTTTTTTATTATCAGTAGTTGAAGGGTAGTGCTGCTGGATAAGCTTTCAACATAGCTGGGTCCACTTGGGTCTTTATCAATCTTATTTCTGAAATTGCATACAGATGTGATGGCATTTATACTTAATAGGTAACGACAAGGATTCCTTCCCAAACCCTTCCAAAACTATGTTCACTTTTCACATAATACTCAAGACAATGTGAAAATGGGCAAGTAGTTGATCAGCAATGAGGCTATGTGCCATGTACTGTCCCTGTGTAGCTTTCTGGACAGCAGATTAGTAGTATCTGTGCACTTCACGTCGAGCATCTGAAAGTTCTGGTACACAAATTAATTATATCCATGGCTGTAAGTGCTGAAGTTTCCTTTTAGGGCTGACTGATTCGCTTCATGGACTTTTATTTGGAACAGAACTGAAATCCAGAAATGTTTCCATTTAATCATTCTAGTCTGTGTAAACGTTTAATTCTGACTTCAGTATGGGATCAGTGGCAGTGTGAGAGAAGTGCTGAGGTCCTATATTTGAGCAACAGCTAGCTAGAAACTTGAAAACATATATCAACTTTCTTTTACATCTGAAAAGAAGAAATATGTACAATGCAATGTCTATTTCAGAAGTGATTTTTTTGTTTTGTTTTGTTTTTTAAGAAATACAGAAGTGGCTAGACAGTTTTGTTAGAGAAGATGAAGTAAAAAATATTTCTTGCCTGTGAGGAAGGTCTTGAGGCTCACGATAGCCTTTAGTTGCTTAAAGAGCTCATTTTGCAGCTTTAAACTCGCGCTTGAAAAAATTCTATATAACTTTCACTCTTGCTTGGGAGAAAGCCATTGTCCATCCTGACAGTAATTTGCCAGCCTTCTCAGTATCACCCCAGACATGGGCTTGTCATTGGAATTGCCAGACTCAATTGCATATCACCTAGAGGCTCAGCATAAGTGAAACAGGCAGGCTCACTGCAGCTTGTGTGACCAGGGAGAGAAGCTGCAGTAACCTGGTCAAAGAAGGAGTTTCCTCATCACTGACAGCTCCTGGACCAGTTATAGCAGGGTGATTTGGTCACTGAGGACACAATAAAGGCATGGGTTATTAAGGTCAGATGGTTGGCTGCAAGAAGATAACATCTAACCAGCTGGAAAGGGTGAGCAGCGTCACATCTAGCTAATATTATGTGAGAATTTAGCATCAGCAAGGAGTCTAGGAACATCCCTGAACTGCAGCCTGGACTGGCTGGCTGTGAGGGTATGACTGTAACCCAAGGAGCTAGGTCCTGACTATCAGTCCTTCAAAATGTTTTCCGTTTCTCCACAACACCCACTCTGACCAGTAAGAACTCAACTTTAGGTAGTTATTTTCTATGGACGAGCTGACCTTGACCAAACAATGCAAGTTGGAGAAAGGCAGGTGATGAAAGATAGGGATAAAATGACACCTGCATGCTCTTGAATTCATATTATCCAACAAATTATTTAATGACAGCAGCTAGGTATCAGAAAGGATGGGATAACCATACTCAAGTCTAAACTGAACAGTTGTAACGGGTCTGACTGCTGGCCAACCTTGCCTCTTCTGAACTGTAAGAATTCCTCCCCAATAGCTCTCGGTATTGCACTGTTTATTTCACTATACTCTGTCAGCTGTTCTGCATTATCCAAAATGCTTCTCCTGTTAACACTCAGCTGGACTCTGTCCTACATACTGTAAAATCTTATGGCTCATACCACACTTCTGGCAGCACTCAGTGCTACATATGCTTTTCTTGCAGCACAACAAGTACTTAACTTGTAGAGGCCTTTCAGGCCATCCGGTTTCAAGCAGAACTTCCACTAAAATCAATGAGATTTCAGCTCTGCTTCAACACTGACAGCATAGCGGGACCCCTGTCAGGTTTCGAGTTTCTAAAATCTTTTCCCATTAGTCCCCTGAGCTTCTAAGATTATAAGAGCAGCCTTATGTTTGCGTATATCATCCATCTTAGACTGTATGAGTGCTCTCCAAGGTTTATTCTTCAATTACACACTGCAAATGAAGAACAGGAAAAATCTTTTAGTGTTTTATATTCTTGTTCTTATTTTTTTAAAAAAGTGTATATGAATCTCTGCACCAGTTCTGCAGCAAATTGGCCTACTGGTTAAGGCAGGCCTCCAATGATGGAGAGTTCAGGCTCAGTTCAGTGAAATATCCAAAAATGTGCTTAAGGGTATTGTCTGAATAAAGTCTTGAAAAGCGTCACCCAGTCTTACTAGCTCTTTACAAGTACCATGGGAGTTGGCATTTGTGTTATGAAATAGTGAAAGAAGCCTTCTGAAGACTGGGTAAGAAGAGAGAAAGACAAATAGGCAGACAGCAAAAATGAGCTGGTACCAAAGGACTGTCCCTAAGTGGATGAGGGTCCACTGCCCAGGCTGAGGATGGAAAGAAAGGTCTTGATTTTGTCTGGGACGAGTTGAGTTTTTCTTTTATGTAATACCAAGGACACTTCACTGAAGTGGCCACAGCAGTCACCATCCTGACTAATTGGAGGCCAAACCAGTTTTTGGGCACATCTACAGGGCAGTTCAGATGGCACTGGGACTGAGCTAGCTTTAAACCATCTGACTTGGGTTGCAGAGGCAGACAAACTGTGCCAAAACAGATTTTAAACCTGAGCTATGCCTGACCCAGTGCAGGTACTAAGCAACCAGTACCTATGCCATTGCACTGCCACCAGCTCTGCTGCTAGCTGCTTTAAAGGTAGCTCCAGTATGTCTAAACAAATGGCAGGGGTGCCTATGGACTGCAGTGTAGACACAAGGGGCTTCTGTAATCCTTCCATCGGCCTGAGGGAAAAATGAAGAAGAACCTGAGCAGAACTTTTCAAAGAAACCCTGGGGGCTCCAAACACAAACACACACACAGAGTATAGCATACATTTATGCCTTGGGTGATGGGGAAATTCCAAGACTGCTTAATTGGCAAGGGAGCTGTGCAGAAAATGCCAAGAGCATCCTGTTTATTCTTTGGTGCAGAAGGAAATGTGAGCTTTGTAACGTGGTCTGGGGACTCCAAAATAGTGCTGTGCAGCACCACAGACTCTTCTGTGATATTAGTTGAAAACAGCAGCATGATACAGAGACAATTTTTTTTGATAGCTACTTGTATTTTGGGGCATAGCATAGACTTCCTCCTTCCCGTCTGAGAATGTGGCTGTGGTACCAAGTCATACAACACTGTAATACAGGAAATCTCTGTCTTTTTTAAAAACAAAACAAAACAAAACAAACCTTTTTATTATCAATTGCTATTTATGAAAACCAGATTTCATTGGTGAAAGAACAGGAATTGATGCTACCTTTAACTATTCCACAATGAGCATTTCACAGCCCAGTAGGCAGTAATTCTTGCTATGTTCATTCACCTGCTCTAACCTTTGTTATTCCTGTTACAAAGTATGCATTATCAAACAAGCCAGAGTACAAGCCCTTTGATCCAGAAGTGACTGCAGTTCACCCCTATCA
This sequence comes from Penelope pileata, assembly GCA_013396635.1. NCBI lineage: Eukaryota > Metazoa > Chordata > Aves > Galliformes > Cracidae > Penelope > Penelope pileata. The sequence goes on from WBMW01004938.1 coordinate 223,234, forward strand.
GGATCAAGCCTTCCAGCCTGTCTATTTCATAGCAGAAAATTTTGAAGATGCCAAGGCCAAACTCCAGTAAGTAATTTCATTGAGGGGGGCACATCAGCTTGAATCCTAATCACAAATACAGCTACCACTACTGTAATAATTATGCTAGGCTATCTCACTGCACACTTCTTCTGCACAGTGTTTTTTTTAGAGTGAACTTAAACATGAGAGTGTTTAACTGAGAAAAGCTTCGGAGAGAAATCACTGCGATGTACTGCTATGTCCTCACCCATGCTTCACCTTAGCAGCTTCTGAAGAAAATTCTCTAACTGAACAGTGAGAGTGGAGTGCAGTCCCACAGTTAGGGTGCCCATGCGTTATTCCAAACAAATGGGAGTTCTTGAAGAACTGACTTACCCAGGGTCACACAGAAATTTCATAGTAGACTCAGGAATTAACATGGATCAGCAGGGGGCTTAAAAACAAGATTGCCTTTCTCCTCTGATTATATCTGCACAAGAATGCAGACTCAGCATTCACAGGCAATCTAATTTTTATCAAGTAGCCAACTGCAAACTGAATAACACTATTTCACATTACACTGAGGTGTTTCTAAATGCATTTCTGTGACTGTGTTATGTAATAAGGGCTTTTGTTTTTTGCCCTTTTTTTTTTTTTTTTTTGGTTAAATCTTGCAGAGTTTAAATTCTGAGCCTCCATCTCCAACAGCTAGAACAACAAGACCAATTCTGGCTGGAGGCAGGAGGCTGGTTGTGGAGCTACTGGGGAGCATGCAGGAGTTGAAATGAGGAATTTATTAGGGGAGGAGAACTTGGGCCAGACTTCTTCCCAACTCCCCTCACGTCCTGCCCTGAAGCACTGTCGGCTGGGGTTATAGCAATAGCAAATTAGGCTCCTCGTCTTAAATCTGAGGGTTCAGATTTAGTTATTATCTTGGCACTGTGTAAAAACACAGCTGAGAACTCACTGGCAGAGGAGAGACTTTCAAGAGCTTTTGACTCAGGCAGACCTGAAAAGAGGTAAAAGGACAAAGAATATACCATACTCAGGCTTAAAGCTTTTTCGTACATTTTTTCAAGATAGTTGCTCAGCCAAAGCTCGAAATAACCAAAGACTCAAGAATCTGTCAGAACAGAAAACATAAGGCAACACCAGTACAGGGGGTTCCTACCAGCATGTACTTAATGGATACATTGTCAAAAGTGGCAAACAATCATGGGTGTTGTTTTTTTTCTTTCAATACAGACGGCAAAATAGCCCAGGATGCCTAGTATGGATAGATTTTTTAGCATTTTAAGCAGAAAGGGCTACTTCAGGTTATTTCTTGGAAGTGAAGGCAGCAGACATGCTGTGTTTCTGCATTCCTCTAGCTTGTGGTTGTAATAACTCTGAGCTGCGTTAACGTAGAGCTGTAAGAGCACAGATGGATCTGAGCCAGCCACACTGAAAAGCAGGCACTGCAGATCTCTTGGGCTGCAAATAGTTCAGCTGTGGGGAGTATATACCGCACCAGAAAACTTTAAGGAGTGACAGCGAGGAGGGTGCCACAGCAGCCATGGCTACCCTGATAAACCTATGCCTACATCCTGATAAATTAGGTCATGCAGGTTCTACATGTAGTGAAATAGCTTTTGAACTAGCAAATCTGTCTTCTTCCCCCACAGAAACTATGCGAGGAAGATCAAGAAGCCTTTCTCTCTGCACTATGACCCCTTCACCAGCAGCATAGAGGTTCTGGATATACCACAAAAAGTCAAGAGGACACTCAGTCAAATGAAAGAGGACTTGAAAAACCTCTGTCTGTCCCTTGAAAATCTCTCTTAAAGCTGCAGCAGTACATCTCACCTGGCACTGATATATATGTAAGCAGTTCCAGCACTTGAAGATTTAGTGAAGTTCTAGCTGTATGCGAAAATCTTCATCCCACAAACAGCTCTGCCAAGCAAATCTTTTCACTGCAATTTAGGCTGCTGACTTAGCCACATTAATGAGTTCCTATTGAGTATGCTTCAATGGCAAACAAGACCAAATTACTCTGATTTTTGGTAGGTGATATGAGATGCAGCTGTTTGGTGTGTATTTATCTGCTATTATAAATACATGTTTTTTGTCCACCTTTTGAAGTTATCTGTCACAAAATAGCACAGTAATTCTTCAGTCACAGTCCTTTTCTTCTTGCTTAAATGACACAATCACAATCTTTTAGGCTGGCTAGCTGCCTACAGTCCCTGCAGCTAGCTCACTTCTGCTAGTAATTACGATCAGCTATTGTGCTCATAAACTATGAATGGTTCCCTTACAATGTACAAATACAAGAGTTTATAAGAAGGATCTTTTTCTTCTGCTTGCTTTTTTTTTTTTTTTTTGACAGTCATTCATTAGCTTTCAAATGTGGTTAAATAATTTTCTGTCATATCTCAGATCAGAGAATATGTGTCCATTGGCTCAAAAAAGTCAGAAAAGACAGAAAATCTGAGGTCCATAGTACTCTGGCTCTGTAACATACCTGCTTGAGTTGAAAAAGAAATTTGGATTTGGGGGAATAAAAAGGTGGACGAAGGGAAGTACTTTCGAAGAAACCTACAAGAAATAGAGTTCCACTGATTTTTCATGGGAATCAGATAGTCCTGGATAACTTCAAAAACCTTTGCTTTTTATTGGTGTTATGAAGAATGTAGTAATAACCAAAAATCCAAATGTACTAAATGTAAATAAATGATAAGTTCAAACACTAGCACCCAGATAGCCTTGCTATAGATACCATACCAGATATGTGCTGCAACTCGTCTTGCCTCCCACTCTAGACTCTTTCTCAGATGTATCTGAAATTTATCTACACTCTGCAAGTCATATTTCACAGAAACAACCCTTTAACTGCCTTTTCCAGACTTTCATGCTCTTTGCAAACCCTTCCTTCCTCTACTATCCACAAACAGAGACTAGTTTAGGAAAAGAAGAGGAGGATCATGCCTGGGAGGACAATATGGACTCAAGTTATGGGTATGACATAAGCAGGGGCAATGTGGATCTCGTGGCTGAAGTTGGGTGACAACATTCCATAGAAGCCAATGTAGATTCATCCTGAGCAGCTGAGAAGGCTTGCTTATATTTTCAAAAGTGTAGTAAGGATAAGGCAGACAGCAAGCTTGCAGCTTGTCCACTGCTATCCACTAACTGCCAGCATACATAGCCTGAACTCTGATGTAAATGTGAGATGGTTTGGCTCTTGGTGGAAAAGGAGTCATCAACTCTGCCTTAACTGGTCACTGTGGGAAAAGAGCGTGTACACAGAAAGTCATAACAGAGCAATTCACATGCTGTTATTTCATACACAGCTTATCTCACTATAATTTATCGATGTGCCAGGCTCTACAGAAACTGTCTTACTGGAAGTTAATGGGATTTTGCCTCTTAAATCTTTATGTCCATAAGCACTTCAGAAAGTTCTCCCATGGGCACTAACAGAATATTCAAGATCTGCAGAGCTGCTGCAATGGTTCAATTTTATTAAAATGTGGTGATGCCTGACAAATTTGGTAGTATCTTGGCAAAATGGCTATGAGACACCTTCCTCTTAACAGCAGAAACATTTCAAGTTCTCTCTTTTTCATTGAAGTCCAGAATTTCTCTATTCTCCTTCAGGAAAATATTTGCATATTGTAAAACCTATTTTGCTAGAGATTCAAACAGGGACTGAGCTGAAGTGTGTTCCTTCACTTCCAGTGTATTTCTGCTGTGATGTATGATGATCTCTCAGCATACTTTTATGGATTTAATTCTACTTATCCTGCTTATACACACACAAATACCGTTTCTCTTCAGAGCAATTTGTTTGGTTACATATTGTAATAATTTATCTGTGTACTTCCTGCCAAATGGTGCATAGGCAAAAACGCTTGATAGCTCACAACAGATTGTTTTCAGAAAAATTATTTTCATCAACCAGTTATTTTACATTTAAAACTGAACCATGCGCAGCGACTCTGCGTGTTTTCTTTTCCTTTCTTTTTAAGTGGAAGATAATGCTACAGCAAAAGAGCTATCAAAATATTTTCTATAGATGGATTCTATAGGCCATAGGGTCTTTTTCATGTATTCCCTCTGAAACGGTTGAATGTGGAGTTTATACTTAAGTTTGGCTATTGCTCAAAACAGACCTATATTTGGAAGAAATGAGAGACCTGACGGATTTGTTTTGCCCAAGGCCTCACACTTTCCTTGGAGGGACTCCAGGCCCGCCCACACACCCTTTTCTTTTCCAGTTCCTGTAGCAATGAGAGAAAAAGAAACCATTTGGAGCCAGATTCTCCAACCATTACACATGCTGAGTAGTACCTGATCTGTCGAATAATCCCAGTGACAGTACTGAGCCCTATTAAGGTGCTGTATGCAGAAAGTCAGAGCAGGATTATCAAAACCTCTGTGGGTGTACTTGATTTTTTATTGTCTTAAAGATAATCAGTCTGCATACAGTACAGCTTAGCTAAGTTTCAAAAGTAATGAATCTCACTACTTGACCCACTAAGCAAAAATATTTTTCCAAAGGAGGCAAATCATTCCTTCCTTACTCAGGCAAACTTTATCCCTGAATAGCCATATTTGATGCTCCCCTCTAATGAGGTTCAAATTCTCCTCTTCTTATTCAGCATAGTAACAAAGCAAAAGCCTTCAAGGTTACATCCTTATGAGGTACACTGGTCAAGCTGCTCTTCCAACAGCCATTTTTTTATTTCCTCACAGAAGCCAAGAAGTATCTCATACTCCTGTCAAAGACAGGAGTGATGTGGAAGGCACCAATGGGGCCTCCCAATGAAAATAATGGCATAGAGGAAAAAGCACCAACCAGTAAAAATATGTCTTTTAGTCAGTTTGCATTTCAGCAGTTTCACATTAATCTTGCACAAGAAGGCTCCAAAGCCAAGTAAAACACATCCTGTGACTTGAAACTGAACTGATGAACTCCCCATGGGTCCTTTGCTTATCCCAATAAACTTATTTTTCCTAGATGGAGTGTATTTAGAACAAAATAGTGTATGTTATTAAATCTGTATTGTGTTGTTATGTTATACATAGGAGAGTTAGTAAATTCACTTTGTGGGTTTGGGTTTGTTTTGTTTTTTGGCTAACCAAGCCTGTCCTCTACCAATTTTGGTCCACCCTCAAACTTCCAGCTGCTTCACTGCTTCCCTGCAGATTTACTAGGGATGCCAAGGGTACCACTGCGTAAGGAGAATACACAGTTATGCAATTTGGGGAATTTGGCAGGACAGGAAGAGGAAATTTAGGCAGGCCTCCCACCCACTCTCATGAGAAACAGTATTGTATTACAAGGCAGAATTGTCATCCTCCGAAAGACCTTTTCAATCATTTCCCTCTGGCTCCTTTAACATTTCAATTTTTCTGCTACCTGATGAATGTGAAACCTTACTTAACCAATTAAAGAAATCACAGAATCAAGTAAACAAAGAGAAGTTCTTTGCAGAAAGGAACCACTACGCTGCACTCAGCCTCCCTTGTCTCTGCTGACCCATGAAGGAAGAAACAAATAAACAATTATAAAAAAGTAAACTTCCATGAAAACGATAGTGTAATCCTGCATAAACTTAAAACGTGAAATTTTTCAGTGTACAGCTACACACGTGAAGATCATCTTACAGCCATCACAGAAATGCCACAACTTACCCGGTAAATCATGGCCATCAATTAATCACAGGCAGAAGCGTTACATGACTGTTTGAGACAGAAAATAAAGCTACTAGGAAAAACCCTCCAGTAGCCTTACAGAAAAAACAGAAGGTTCTCTGGAGTCCACTTCTGTAGATATCTTACAGCATGGATAAATTCCAACTGGCAAAGAAATAGAGGGGTATAGACATACATCCCTCATAATCTCACCCCACCACTAATCAGAAGTCGATATGTGGGGTTTTGGGTTTAGTTAGAGGACATTACTTTGCAGCATTCCTCAGCTGGTGCATGGTCAGAGGTTGGCAGAAAAGGTTACTGTCTGTATAGTATTAAATATACATCAACTTTGGGTAAAACTAGTGGCTAGGGCCCAAAGTGAAAGCAAATCTCTGGCACTCTCTCCCACCACAAGAATTCCTCAGGGGATAGAAAGCCAAACTAGAAGAGGAGTCTGGCTGAAAACTGGGAGAACAAAAGAGCAGTAAATGGTAAGGACTGGTAGATGGGCCCAAAACATGTTTATTTTGCATATGTTGTTCCATATATTTGAGGAAAAAAATCGATTTAAAAGGGAGCTTTAGCATAAAGGAATAAAGTTTGTAACTCCAGAAGTGTAGAGTGGTCAAGGTCACTTAAGCCTTTTTAACTGCGCCTGAGGAATGTTAACCTTATCTAAGGCATTTGCTTTCAGCATGGAGTACAAAGGTTAGAAAGTAGTAAAGGGGTCTTTGGGAAATAAGTTTTTTACATGGTGTGTGGGAAAGCAGAAACTGCCTGTGAAGTATTGCTGCCCTGTAAGACTCAAGAATCCTAAATTTTGAGTGAAGGTTACCTTAGGAGGGGAAAGAAAGCACCTGACATAGCAGTGCCTCCCCAACAGAAGACTGTACATTTGTTATTGCTCTAGCTGTGCTATATACTACTTTCCACCTTGCTTAACTATTTTGTCATGAGTTTTCTTGTCTCCCTTTATTTAAAATGCTGCTTGCTGACCCCTTTGACTTGTGCTTGCAAATGGGGAAAACTATGTCACAGCACAAGAAGTTTACTATGATTTTCCCTGGGTTTTGGGTGGAAGTTGAGCAATACATAGGCCCTCTTAAGCTTAAAACTGGCCCATGCTGAAGACAATTAATCTAGCAAAATGGTTACAGTTGGGTAAAACAGGTGACAGCTGATATACACAAAACAAGCCTCTACTACTTGCAATTAGCGTTGTTCATCTTCAAGGCATTGAAATTACTTTCACGAAATTACTCAGGGCAGATTTGAACGCAAACTACTAACTATAAAACATAGCACAGAATGCCTGTTGGGTAAAGTAACTAGCAAAAAATCTCTAATCTGGAAGATCAATATCTGAGTTGGACAGTTTATAACAATTTTGAGTAATTCACAATTGCAGGGCCTACTTCTGCTGTTATTGAAGCCCTGGATAGGTTTTTGACTTTGGTGGAGCCAGTTTGACTGATCCCAGTTATAAATTCTGAATCAACAGTGAAATTCCTATTGAGCAGACTAATAATTAAAATGTGGAAATAAAAATAAAGGATCAATTTACAGTCGTATTTCTGTGTTGCATTTATTACTCATATTTACTGACAGAAGAAAAAAAAACACAACTATCCCTACTATAGAAATATTCCTTGAAGTGGTAGACTGGCACAGTTTAATATTCTGGCATAAACAGACAATTAAAATTAACTCACAGAAGGAAAATACCTATTAATTTGTTAATTAACAAATACTGTATTTCAAGAATGGCTCATAAGACAACACAGATGATCATCATTAGGTTTTGTAGAAGTGTTAGAAACATTCTCAATAGAACTCATTAAAAAAAAGCCTGTTTTTAAGTATTTCCTGAATGAATCCCAAAACTGATGGGTTAGAAATGGAATGTGTGTTGGATGATGATACGAATTTTGTACAGTGTTTAAGTCTTGCACTTCAGACATTTCAGTTTTGTTCTGACTCTTGTATTAGTTCATATTTCTTGGTTTAAATCTAAGTAAACAAAATGATTTCACTCAAATCTTGAGTCTCTAGTGTCCTACAAAGGCAGGCTTTGTAACCAACTCTGAATTTTAGTTCCATACGTGAAACGTTGTGTTAACTGCAGGGAGCTTGAAGACGAAGTTTCCTAAATGAAACTTTCTGGTTGTAACATTTTTTCAATTACCAGTATTCATCCCTGGGCGAGAAGCAAGTCAAAGGTTACCAGAATGGGCTTTATTTTAGCAAGCTATCACCCAATATGGCTACCAAGTTCATACACACTTTGGTAACAGTTTCACCCCATCACTGATGTGACAATGGGTTTACTTACAGTGATATAGCTTGCTTGGGTTGTGGTCAAACCATCCAAACACATTTTCTTGTGTTATGTCATCAGTTTCTGCAGTGCTGTCTTACTTGGCTTAATAGAATTAAAGAAAGATAAAAAAAAAACAAACAAATAAACAAAAAATCAATGAACTGAACAAAAAAGAAGCAGCAGCAGAAAACTGACGTTCCTATTGCTCATTCATGCCCCACAGTACCTGGGGGCTGGATGTTATCCTGAAAGCAGAATCAAAAGGTAGAAATGTTTTTCCTCTCTGACAAAAAGGGAACAAGAAATTGATCACAAGAACATTGCTCATGTGAGAACAGTGTCTGGAATAATGAAGATGTTGCTGAACAGAATCACACCGAAGTTGGCAGTCACCTCTGGAGACTGTGTAGTCCAACCTCTTAGAGAGAACAGGGTCAACTAGAACATGTTGCTCAGTAATGTGTCCAGTTAGGTTTTGAATACCTGTAAGGGCAGAGACTCCAGCAACCTCTCTAGGCAGCTAGTTCAGCTTTTATGTTTCTCATATTTCAGTTTGTGCCCATTGTCTCTTGGTACTTTCACAAAATACTAATGAAAAAAGTCTATCTTCTTTACTCTTCACATCAGATATTTCTACATATTGATAAGATACAGCTGAACATTCTCTTTTCCAGATTGAACAGATCCAGCTCTCTCAATGTCTTACTGTATGTAAGACAGTACTGTCTCTAAACGACTTCAACAGACTTGCTTCACTTTGTCCTTGTCCTTTTACTGGCAATCCTAGCACTCCACGTGTGGTTTCCTGCTGCTGATTCCACTTCCTAGATGTTCCTTTTTCTTTTCAGTCTTGTCTGAAGCTCCTTGTTTCATCCATGCTGGACACCTCATGCCATCTTTCCTACATGTCAAGATGGACTTTTTTTGGGCTTGGAAGAGATGATCCTTAAAAAACCCACTCAAACTGTCTTATGAAAGTTTAGAGGATCGGAGAGAAGAGTCTGAGGGAAATCAGAACAATTGTTGATAACGTTTGGTAACTGAACTTTAAGGTGCTGTTTTAATTTCCACTCTTCACTGAAGCACAGTAGTGAAATGCAAGAGAGCTGCTGTAATCCCAGTAAGTGGAGATGAAACCACAGAGAATCTGGGACCACAAGGTGATACACTGCCAAATGACTTGTCATCTGAGCTAGTGGGCAGAAGACAGTCAAGCTGCAGGCAGCTTTGATGGTTGCAGTTAAGAGCAGGCAGAGGGGCTGCTATATAAAGACATGAGTACGCTAGTATCATAGGAACATGATTTCATTTCTACTTGCTTCTTTCTATGTCCTACACGGGAGAAACAGACTGTCAACAGACATTGAGGGGTATCCTCTGCCTGCCATGATATTTTAGAGCTCTTGTAGACTTCCACAATCTGTTTGACTTCTGTAGGCTTTTCAGATACTGAAATGACTCAGTTTGAAGCATTTAGGCCGCAATGTGCTAGCCATCTTCTCAATCAGTGCCGTGTTTTACAGGGACAGTGTATCTACCTGAAAGAGCAGCTCTGTGTTATTTACCTTCCATCCACAAGGTGGTAGCGTAGCATTAACATTAATGTAAAGATGGTGGCTAGCTCAACTTTCAACCAGTTGGTTATCTGACAGACTCCTACTACTGGACAAATGTTGACAATGATCTTCCTGTTGTTAACTTTTTAACTAAAGAACAGTATGACATATTAGACCAAAGGCCTACATAAAGATAGTAAATATTTGTACAAATAAAGAAGAGTTAAAGAAATCTATTTCATTTACAAGAGAGCTAAATTAAAAGAATGAGAGAGAAAATGATACAGCACATCTTTGAGATTTTGCCTTGTTTCCAGAACTAATGAGGCCAGCTATTACTAAATATTGGTCAAAGGGGAAGAAACCAGCTGGGATACAGTTGCCCCTCACATTACACTTGGGTGACTCTATTTGCAGAGCAATGTATGGTAGAACTTGTCCTTTCAAGGTCCAGCAGAACCCATATCTAGCAGTTTGTAGGACCATATCTTGGTCATCTCTTTAGCAAAACATTAGGCTCTTTTCTAAAGCTACGTTATATTATAGTTTTGCCTTTGGCAACAAAATGATTGGCTTCCCGCAGTCCCATCTACAACCTTCCTGCACTTTCCACTGCTCACGGTTGCCTACCATATCTTGCAGCATAATGGTGAATGATCAAGAAACCACTTGAACTTTCTTCCTCTTTCTCTCATACATACTGCTTTTTTGAGACAAATTTCAGAGAACTGGTTCACAACACATGCTCATGAATAGTTGTGCTGCCACAAACATAGAAAGTCATTTGATAACAAAATAGGTGCTAATTCTTTATACTAGTATTACAATGTACACATGCGAAAGAGTACTTCACGAAGCTTCATACTTTTTCAAACAGACTTCATACTCTTAGATCAAAAAATAAGTCTACTTGTGAGTGATTTTTAGTAGTCAGGTTTTTATTCAACAAATAATCAGAGCATTCATATAAACCCTCTGAGCTGACAGCCTTTCCCCAGTGAATTATCATCAATCCTAGGACATGCAAATTAACCCAGTTGTGATTTTTAACCAGAGAGGAAGGAGTAGGATGAAAGCTTAAACTTCAAATTACTGTGGTCTCTAACTTTATTTCACATCATAGTGCTGATTAACTAAGGCTCTCTGTAGACATCTATATCTCCTGATATAGACACCGTGTGCTGATATCTCCTTCAGCACTTTACCAGAAATTGTCTCTCTAACCTCAAACACAGGCTGCTAGGCTTCTTACAGAGGGTTGAAAGATAGAGCATGTTGATGTCAAAGAGATCAAAGGAAGATTTCCAACTTAGTTGGTACCAGAACCTAGTACTGAAACAAAATTCCCTTGTTTGAATATTTTTACCAGTAATTCTAGGTGGTCTCCCACCAAAATGCTGGAAAGTCTTCATGTCACAGTGATTGCCCACAATCCTTATGACCAAGACAAAGCGCTGCACAAAACTATGCCAGCTCTTAGTTCCCAAGGGCATTATTACTACATACCATCGGTCTGACTATAATTCTTGATCTATTACTGTAACTGTACTAGGAGGCCTTTATTTATGTCAGTGTGCCCTTATAGTCTGCTGATAAAGTATTATAAAATATTCCAAGGAAGGGACATAGCTCTCTCCAAGAAATGGAACTGCTGTTCCAACCCAGTGAAACTATCCAATTGAGTGAAAATACTTATATCGATGGAAACAATTTTGCCAGTATGTTCATGCCACCATTGGGGATCTCACACTCCTAACAGACAGAGCCTGGCAGAATTTGGAGTGTAGATGGGGCCTAGATCAAGTGAACAATCTGGAGTTAGAAACATATAGCAATGATCCTTTCAGAATGCTTTTATTTACAGAAACATTCAACTGAAATAAAGTCTCTTAACAGGAGGTCTTGATTACTTTTCCATTTCCAAACCACACATCATAATGGGGATGGAATGTGGTTACCATAAATTGTTGGTTTACAAATCATCACTGACTTGTTAGCAACAGCTAGGATGTTAGAGTTAGAGCAACAGTTTGGATGCGATAAAATAGCAAGAGCCCATTTTTCATGGCATTGTTGGAATGAATATAAATGAATTCTTCCCAGAGATTCATTGTGGTGGTTGTGGTAAATAGCAAACTGCATATTTCCTGCTCATGTTGAAATCAATGGGAGTTTTATTATTGGCATCAGGAGAAGCAGGATTTGACCTTAATACAAAAGAGAAGAGGAAAAGAGAAAAAGATGAGGAATAAAGAAAAGAATGAGCTTGAGAGTTCTAAAATGACCAGTGATTCAGATGCCTGTCTGGAGATACTTCAAAAGAGGAGTTTAAAATGCAGAAAGCACCAACAACCTGAAATTGGGGCCCCTTTTCATTTCGATTTCCTTCCAAAGTTTCCTTTGAATTTTCTTTTTGTGAACTGCAAAACTGAGAAATAACCAATACTAGTCACTGCTGAAAATGCAGATATTCAAATTTTCCTTTTTCTTGGAAATGCTTCTCCCTCTCTAATGGAACTGAAGAGTTCTCTTATCAGGTTTTGGATGAAACCTATAAAAATCAGCAAGCACATTCTTTCAGGGAAGCCAGCACAAACTTTCTTCCATACTTGTGTTTGAGTCATGACAGATCACTATCAGCCACTTAACCTAGCTCAAGCAAAATCCACATCTGCTAACAGAGAGAATTACCAACCCTTGCCTCTACCACATAGGTAAACCTTTGTTAGAGAACTTCTCGATTAGAGATGGAGAAAACAAGAAGCTCTAGCCCAACAGAGATCATTACACTTGCTTAGCTAGCAGTCTACTCAAATTTATGGATTTCTACTCAAGTTGCACAAGTACTCTACAAAAAAGACTAAACCAAACAAAGGACAATGTATTCATTCTCACCACATGGAGCAACACATCACAAAGTCATTTCCTTTATCAAGAATTTTCAAAGCTCTTACCAAGGTCACAATTTTTGAACACAATTGTTTAAATATTTAAAAAAGTGAATGAAATCTGGCCAGCTAAAGTCAACAGCAAAACCTCCACTGACTTCACATAGACCAGAACAGATGTCTTAGCTGAGTAAATTTAATACCAGTGAGAATAGGATGATCTCTATTAGCTTAAGATTTAGTACTTGTCTACTCAAATTTTAACACAAGAAACATATAGGCTTCCTTCCCAAACTACAGGTGCCCTTGAAAGCAGCTTAATGGGGGAAGTCAATAAAAATACAAAGAATAAATAAAAAGAATAACTCTTCTGTCCGAAAGTACTAGTCCATTTGACTGATGTTTTATCCTTTGATACCCACAAAACAAGTCTTCTGAAATAAAAGCCTATAACCAAGGACTCTGACCTTTAAGATCTGCCAAATTATATGTCATGATCCTCAGTGTGGACCTTCAGACTGGCACACACCTGCTGGAAATGATCACTCTGTGCAACTACTCCTGAGAGTTCTGGTAAAGAATTTGAAAATGTAACAGTGTTTCAAACCAAGTCCTGCAGCAATGCAAAGTAGGATTAATTTAACCTTTGCTAACAAGAACTGAAATTGCAGTATAGGCTGAATGGACTCTAACGTATGGAGAGAGAAATCAACTTCAAAATCACTTTTTTTTTTTTTNGTAAACGGCTAATGCAATCTATTCTTCTCTGTCTGATATTATTTTTTAGTTCTATATACAAAATTCTTTTTAGCTGCAAGACAGCCCTTTTAATAGCATGTTTTCCCAGCCAGATGATGAAGGTCTGTGAAGGAAAGTTGTATCTAATAAATGTCATTTTTCCTTAACAGAGTCAGACATTGTTGAGCTCTAACACGTAAGAGCAGATGATCCAACTGAGATTATCACAGGAAATCCAAGAGGAATTTAATCCAATCCTTTGAACTTTCAATGACATTTCTTAACTGTGAAGTACACAAAGAATCATGTTGACTATGGTCATATTTGGCTAGAGACCCCTTGTCCTACCAAAATATTCTCTTCTCTAGACAATGATCCTTTCCCCACAAAGAGATGTTGTTTTCTGATATTGCTTGAAAGAGTAAACACAGTTGAGACCATTTTTTTAGGAGGGATATATTCTGTGTTCTGGCAAATCCTAACCTCCTAAGCCATCAAAGATAAAATGTTGGTGGTTCTCAGAAGATGAACTTAGATTTATCAACTTTGTTGAGCTTCTACCTGGAAAAACTAATCCTAAAACTAATCACTGGAGCGCACAAAGTCTCTGCTGTAGAAGTACCTATTGCCCACTTCATTAGTCTCTTAAATTTGCTTCTCATTCCTTCAGAGTGCAGTGCCGATATTAGCCCTGAAATAGAAAATCACATATGTTTTGCAACAAGAAGACTTCCTCATCAACTCACTGCTCTGCACGGGATTTCAGAAACAACATTTCATATCTATAGAATCATAGAATATCCTGAGCTGGAAGGGACCCACAGACCTGTCTAAAAATTAAACCATACATCTGAGAGTGCTGTCCAAACGTTTCTTGAACTCTGATAGGCTTGGTGCCATGGACACTGCCCTGGGGAGCTTGACCACCCTCTGGGCTGAACAAACCAAGGGACCTCAGCCATTGCTATCCGTCTTGCCCTCTAGACCCCTCTCCATCTTCATAGCTCTCCTTTGCATGCTCTTTAATAGCTTTATGTTCTTCTTTTATTGTGGCGCCCAAAGCTGCACAAAGTGCTCGAGATGAGGCTGCGCAGAGCAAAGTGGTACAATCTCTTCCGTTGTCTGGCTGGCAGTGCTGGGGCTGAGGCATCCCAGAGCATGGTTGGCCCTTTGAGCTGCCAGGGCACACTGCTCACTCATATTCAAGAATCCCCAGATCCCTTTCCAGGGGGCTGCTCTCCAGCCTCTCATTCCCTAGTCTGTACATGTATCCAGGGTTGCCTCATCACAGGCACAGAAGCAATTTCACTATTTTCCCTATGACAGCTAGGATGTTCAAAAGGAAGGTTTTCAAATGGTATCTTGGAGATGTGTTGGTCTTCTTTCCAGGGAGCGGATTTTATTTTGCTAGTTTGATCTCATTATTGTATTTGAACTCCAGATCAGTTTGGATTATATGGTTTCACTGATTTACCGGTCTGGTGTCTGGTTTTGCTAGGTCTTACATCATACCAGCCTCACTGTGAATAAATGTACTGCTATTAGAGGAATTTCAAAATGTTTCAGCATTTCTCTACACAGCAGACAGAATGGTTGTATAACTTAGACTTACCTTACCTAACCTTGCTTGAGCACTGGTAGCTGTCTCACTGTGCCAACAAGGAGCTTAGTAGGAGCTAATTTGCCCATCTTGGGAAGGTTTTGCAGCTTTTCCTGCTTCCATGACCAGACTCATTCTCCCTGCTGGCACTCATTTGAAGTCTGAGGCCAAGTCTGCTGCCTTGAAGTCAGTGGAATCAAAGCTTACTCTTCAGCTGTTCCAGTATGTGCCATAGTAATACCAGTTAATGAAGTACCTGCCTGACCTACATAACTTCTGATTAAGCGCAAAACACCCCCAAAATCGGACCTGGGACTTCAGGAATTATGACCAGGATATTCAGAGACTGTGTAGAGCTAACATCATAGGCCCATTTGCCTTTGAATGTACTAAGATTCAGAAACAATGAAATAATTTTCTCTATCAATATGTTTAGGGGCTGTTTACCTAATTTTATACTTTCCATTTGCTTATTTGCCACTAAAACTGATGAGTTTAAATTATGACATTCTTTCAAGATTATACTTTTTTTCACAGTAACTTCCACATCCTCACTTACTCTTTTAACTATTGCTGTTTCCTTGACCTTAATCCTTGATTAGGGAACTCACATTTCAGCATTCTGGAGTTTAAGAGAAATGCTTAAATGCTTCTCTAATAGCCATAGTTAATGCATACCTCATACTCACATGCAAGGGGTAAGCTAGGAACAGGGTATATTGAAACCTCACTTTTGGGATATGCTCAGAGAGACACTGAGTGGTCTTCACAGTCAGAAGAATCCTGAGAATGGCCGTGAAGCTGACAGACTGTAGAATCTCCTATGGAGATCAGAAGATGCTTCAAACTGAGTGCTTCTTAAATCCCAGTTGGTGGATAGAATAGCAACTGTTCAGGCATCTGGTAGCCTTTGGCTATGTGCTTCCTAAAGAGTGTATAGTATTGCATATGCATGAAGAGCACAAAGACTGTTGGCATGTGGTTTATGAACAATGCACAAGCATAGAATGTGGTATTCAGAAAAATGCTGTGTTTCTAATCTATGTGGACATTGTTTGTAATATCTAAATTATAACCCCACACACACTCCCACCTTCCCAAATGAGTCCAAAATACCTATCCTTGCCAGGGACAACAAAGTAAACCAAATTTGGAGTTTATTGGTCAAGATAGTTTTGTCATGACATTAACTTAAACTAAACATTAGGAAATTATCCAAAAAATGAGATCACCCTACTTTTTAAATTGTTTTCTTATCTCCTAAATGCTCTGCCTAGTATTGGACATTTTTTCCTGAAATACATATATATATATGTAAAGTAACCTGATGTGGAAGTTTGCCTGTGTAATTTCAGGTGGATTAATTTCATGTTTGAAAAAGTCAGGGTAGGATTCAAAATCAGGAAGATCTTGCAGTAAGCTGAACTGTGGAAGAAAGAAGCATATCTCCATCTTGTATTTTCTCTCAGTCAGAGCTAACAATAACTTTGCTTCTGCTACTGAATAACTGAGCCAAAAAAACAGACAAAAGCCAAAGACAAACCAAAAAGACAAGAAGCAGAGACAGGAAAAAGACAGCAAGAAAAAAAAAACCTACCTCACATAGAAGTATTGCTCTGAAAGCTCAAAGACAAGAACAACCGTGTCTGTAACAGTCAGTTTCGATATCAAGAGATGACAGAAGCAGCAGAGATGGCAAAGCACCTAAGCTGATCTACAGTCAAGAAAAGCTAATGAGAACAAGATGGGAAAAACAAGGGAAGTTTGTAGCTTCAAAAGAAAAAAGCCACTTTTAACATTGGCAGTATACAAAACAATAAAATACTAAGATGTTGGATCAGGTCCATATCAAAGTAACAGCCTATAATTACATGAGAATCAAAAAATGCCAAAACACAATAATAAAGATATCATGGAGTGCTTTGTCTTTTGTGGAGCTAGTCCATCCACACAACCAAATAAGGGAAAAAGTTAAATAAGAGTTCAGCATGATGATTACAGGAAGAGAACCATAATGAATGGGAATGGGCAGAAGTGGGAAGAAGACAAGAAAAGGGGCAGAAATTAGCAGCCATGAACAGTGGGGAGAAAAGAAACAGTCTGTCCTGTGCTAGACGGATTCCTGAGAACGATCTGCAACAGATAGTTATGTCTTGCAGAAATTTCCACTTCTAGGGTTGTGGAGAAAGATGATATCTTCCATCAGTCCAGCTAATACCTTAGAAAAAATCAAGCATGCCTTCAGAAATATGGGTCAATCTTCAGGGATTTCATATGCCCTGAAGATTATTTGTTTTTCCAGCAATAGAAGATGGAATAACAAACATATCACCTCTTAACACAAAACTAGTTTTGCCTGCATTCTTAGCCCATCACAGCTATATCAATACTGCCATTAGGAATTCCCAGAAGAGAAGGTCAGATATAAATCGATCCAGTTCCACTGAGTAAAGTGAATGCACATCAGCTTTCAGTAGTTGATAAAACACTTGAGAATCTGGCCAGCAGAATGCTGAATCCTAATTGCTTATCAGGGAACGCTTGCAAATGTACTCGTAATTTATCTACCTTTGCTCCTATTTAAGCAAGTGCAAGCTTTACCCTTTCACTTTGGAGGGATCAGGATGAAGACAGACCCACGTGCTTTGAAAATCTTACCTATTTCAAAGTAAAAGTTACATGCCTTATAGGTGTAATTCTCCCATCGTTTAAAAATCAGATTAACTCTTTTTTTTCCTTCTTGTTAAGAATACACATTGATTATTTCTAATATTTCTTCATCATAAATTTGGACTGCATATCAAATTAAAAGGAATGGACAACAGGAAACCTAAGCAGGGTAAAGATACAACTAACTACCCAGTGGCAAATCAAAAGGCAAGAAACTCCAGCCAGATAAAACCTCCTATGCCTTTTGACTGGACGTCTACATAGAAGGGATGGAAACATTCTGCCCCCAAGAAGCTAATTGTTTTTTTTTTTCTTTCTTGTAAACAGCTCATTTAATCTCAGAGTGTAAATAATCCCGAACCTCCTGCATTTCATCCTAGATCTATGTCTATGGGACATCTAGTAGTCAATGGGAATTTTGAAAGCATGAGGATTGCTGGGCTGGAGCCTTGGCTTATAAGGTCTAAATCTAAGTCTCTGCTTTTTCTATGCCTGAAAAGTGCCCACAACTTTATGGGTAGCCTATACAAACAATTGAAGCAATTGCAGTGGTCTTACATTGTTTAGATTGTTTGCTTTCTGCTCCCCAACCTTGTAATATGAACAGAGCTATTACAATGATCTGTTATAATTGGGGCCAGTCTTGCTATAGAAAACTCTGTACAAACTGAGACCTAAAATGTAGCCACAGCTCCAAACAACTTGGGGATAAGATGAATTCCTTGTCTATCCTGCATCCTAAATGCATCCAAATTATTCTAGAATCCACATATCTATGTGGACCACTTAACTTCCTCTTGAACTCTCCTTAGTGCTTTAAATTGCTTGTCAGCCACATATTAAAATCTCTACCTTATGTAAAATTTACATTCCAGAGCTTTCTCTCACTGATTTCTCTCAGCAGTAAGGTGCCACTGGAAGGATGGAATTGAGCTGCTCCTGCCTTCTGCTCAGATACTCAGAGTTGTGACCAGGGAGCAAGAATGCAATCAGCCTTGGGCCAGAACTTCAGCAGTCCCTTATTTAGTGCACTGGCATGACAGAGGGTTAGCTGAGATAACAAGGTAACATGATTGCTGCTGCTGGCATGAGGACAGGTGTCAACATTGCCTCTCCTTTTCACAGAAACATACCTGGCTTTATGAAGAATAGGTTAGCAAATATTTTAATACAAATAGTAACCTCAGCAGAGCTGCCAAAGCAGGCTCCAAGGAGACTGACTTGTTTACAGTCTGGACCAGTGCCTTAAAACCTGACATGCTTATTCAACAGAAAATTAACCCCAAAACGGGTATCATCATTACTGCAGGGAGAAGCTCCAGAAAGATAATATCCTAACTCTCTCCAGTTGAACTCAGGACATCGTCCATGTTTTATCACATCAAGTGCCCCCGTAGTTGTTCAGAATAAACAAGCAAATAAAGAAGTGAGGTATATTGCATGTGATAGCTTGGGTCACTGGGACTGCGTAGATATTTGGATGTGGTCCAACTCCCTGCCTTCACTTGAATTACTACTGGAATCTAACTTCTTGTATTGTTTTAAGAGACTAAATTGTTCTCTCCATGTACTTTGGTCATCCCAACTCAGATGCTATCTTTTCCTTTCCCACTCTAGTTTTTGGCTACAAAAAATATACATGAAGAAGAGTGCTGAGAAGAGTCTTTTTTTTTTTCCCAGCTGCAGCGTGTCTATGTGTGTGACTATGGCACTGTTCTCCTCCAAGTGACTTTGACAAAGATGACAATAAATAAATGACAACAAATGAGGTCATTTGCTTAAGAGATTATGAGTGACTCTCATGAATCTAGATGCTGGTATAGATTTGAGCTTTGAAGCAACACTGGTAATATCAAATTGGTGTAGGTAAAAAACGACAGAGAAAACTGTTTCCAAAGTCATTGTAAACATTTGGTGACAGATGAAAACTTCCTAGGCAACGGTCACTGATCTGGAAAAGTCACTCTGCAGAGGTGTCATAATCTTTAGCTATCAAATTTCTTGGAAGATGGAGGGAAATATTGGTCCTGGAATTATTATGCAAAGGCCTGTAATATTGGATTTTCCAATAAAGACCTTGGTCAGCTTTCATTGCATAATTCAGTTGATTTTGAGTAATCCCATGGGAGAACATGATACCTAATGTGGGATGGGTAGGAGCCAGGGCTTGCCTACACGACTTACTGCCAGAACCCTACGAGAAGCCATGCATTACCCTGCATCCTTCATGGAAGACAGTGACAAGCACTACTGAGGCAGCGTCTTCTAGGTAAAAAAAAAAAAAAAAGAAAAAAAGGAATGTTCATTCCATGTCCATTACATCGTATATCAAACTTCAGTTCTTTGGGAGAACCTGATCTCAAATGTTATCAGCTGGAAGCTAAATTAACTGGATTTGAATTTCATTAAAACTCTCATGGGTCATGAAACTTACCAAAACTAGAAAAAAGGACATCTATCCTACAGACCATTTCTACTGGGATCCCTAACTGAGGCTATTCACAAGCTGACAATATGAAGAGACTGAAAATGTGATCTAGAAAGGTGGTCAAAGGAGATGCTTATTTGTGATGGCAGAGGAATAGTGGCACCTTTGATGACGAGCCTGGAGGCATATGACTCACTGTCTTGTTCAATTATTCTATCAATGGACACGTACTCAGACAAACAGGCTTCCCAGGGCCACAGCAATATGTCATTCCTTTTAGGGATAGAATCAGTCTCTGTCAAAATGCTGGGCTGTTGTTAAGAAAGGAAAAGTGAAGCAGCCTGTAGCTATCAGCTCACAAGAATATTGGGGATTAAGTACATAATCTAACTAGTTTTTGGCAAGGTCTAAAAACACATACCCACTTCCACTGAAAATACCTGACAGCGTCTCCTCTATAGTGAAAGTTTAACCGAATGCAATCATAGCACCCTATAAATCTTTGTAAAGAGTTTTATCCCTTTTGTAGAGTCCTATAACTGTTTAAAAACACAGGCAGAAAAAAGAGCAACACTTCCTCATTTTTTGTATTTTTAGAGTACTATCTGCAGAAACTTGCTAGAGCCAACCCTACTAAATTCTTTACAACTGTCCCACAAGGGTGTTTCTCAAAGTGAAAAAGAGAAAAATGTTGGAAGTTTATGTAATGCCTTTTTCACTTATACAATCTGAGAGGCTGTCTAGGAAGTTTAACTGTATACAAGTCTCTGGGGGCAAGAATCAAGTTGGAGAAATTTCCCTACAAGCTCAGCCTTGTTTGTCCATGTGTCCTCCTGTACACCCTTGTCCTATATCTCTTTGCTCCTGAGAAGACAAAAGAAAACCACGTTCCCTTGAAAAACAGCAGACTGAATGTAGTATTTGTATGATTAAAAAAAAAAAAAAATCAGGAGAAAGAAAAAAGCAACCATTTTACGAGAGCTCCATCTGGGTCTATTCTCTGTTCTGGTGAAAGTAACATGACCTAGTAAACACGTTTGCCGACTAAAAGGTCTGGTCAGGTCCAAGTAGTACAGTAAAATATTCTCTAGCTAATCCTTACTCCATTCTCTGCCTTTCCTGTAAGTAGTTCATGCCCCCATAACCTTTCCTACCTAAACTTACAAAGGGGCCAAGAGTCCCCTTACTCTCTCTTGTATCATACATGATCTGGAACTCCACACCCTTAAATGCCTAGCCCATACCCCTCTTGCCACTCAGGGCATTAGTGACACTGCGGTCCTCATGCTATTTTCCCTCCTCACATGTCTAGTACAAAATGTTAAGCATCCTTCTGACCTTTAAACATCCTGCACAGCTCTTCATCTCCACCTCCTATTAGAAAATCCTGTGCATGCACCTGGCTTGATTACATCAGCATATATGCACACAGCTGAGCTAACACATTTCAATGCAACTACTGCAGAAGCAAACGGAAATGAATACCTCTCCTCCTGTTGGCAATCCAACAGTTGCTCTACTGTAGTGTCAACTTGGCACGCAATTAGATTTATCTGTGAATTTATTTTCGTTGTTACCTGAATTTCATTATTTGGGAGCTAGAAAAGAATGATGCTGACAAGATTCTGATGGTGGCCTCTAAGATGTAAAACTATTGCAGCTCCTTGTGCTTGAAACATCAACTATAGAAGCTGCTAAAACAAAATTTTATCTTTTCTACTAGCTACAAATTTTAGAAAGAATGTGTGATACTGGTCACTACAATCTACTAGAAAATTTATTTGGATGCAGATAACCCAACAGCTGCATTTCTTAAGTCTCTGCTAGGGACATTGAACTTTTCAATGGTGTTTTACTGTGCACAGGTAGACGACAGCTATTTCTTTCACTTGATCAATAAGCATTTAGGAAACACTGGACAGAGACACAAGATCTTAAAAACGAGTATGTGCTGGAATTCATTTGATCTGTAATCCTGGATTGGACTGTTGAACATGCAAAGTACGTTTTTCTTCAAGGATGAAGGGCTTTTGGGTGGGAGGGACACTGTACTTGACTCCCAACTACTGCTGAGCAAGCTGAATCAGCAAATAAAACTGTGGGTTCATCACAGGCACCAATTAGTTGAAGGAGAGCAGCAGTGTAAGAAAACAAGTGCTATGAGAAATAAAATGTCTTCTCCAGATTCTTGTTCTAAACTTGACACCAGAGTACCAGGAAAGTCTCTGTGGGAGAGTTTGGAAGACTTCATTTCATGTCTGGTGAAGCAAACTGCAGTTGTAGGATCTCAAGAGATGAGGGCCACCCAGAGTGTGTCAGTTTATCAACTGGACAGCTGTGGTGTGTCTACAAATGCCAAACCATAAGCATATTGGCAGGGGAAGCAGGAATTGTGGCCAGCACACAGAAAAGTGGCTCCTGAGTTTCTGAATCGCCTGCCTCTCAGAACACACTTACAGTCCAGGCCAGGCTGCCAGCTCCAGCAAGACTACTGTGCAGCAGGCCAGTGACATAAACACATCTCACACCTGGCTTCACAGTCTTTGGAAAATTTCCTTTAATTTAGAGGATGGCAATCTGGGAATACAGTAGCACTCCAATCACCTCCTTGCCTCAGATAGGTAGCAAGAGGACAACACTGTAAATGGACAGACCGATACACTCTCACGGCTCCTCAGCTGAAGAAACAGCCCTTTGGGAGCAATAAACAGGATGACACGGGGACCCTGAGGTGGCAGAGAAACCACTGAAGGACTTGAATAAATACTCCAGGTTAATGGCAGCGTGACCATAGCAGTAAAGATACTTTGCACACACACAGTGGTCTTACCACAAAACAGAGCCATGTGTCTTAAATGAAAAAGCGTAAGTTGTTGCTGATGGTTGAATTTTCCACCCACAGGAAAAAAAAGATGGAAACCAAGCCACATGAATCACAAGAGGAAGGCAAAGAATCATGCCTCAAAGAAGAACCTGGGCTACAGCAACAAGATAACCAGCGTCAACAACAAATACCCAATGAAGGCAGATAGGCAGTAGATGAACTATTGAGTGAAGAATTATCTGAAATATATGTGATATTTTATATCAGCCACAGGTGTCCTTCAGATACTGTACAAGCTGTGTTATTCATTATTACTAGTGCTTATAGTTGTAATAATAGCAGCATGAACATATCAACAGGCTTTGAGAGGATAAACTCTATTTCTAATGAATTTCTAATGGATTTCCTTTGAATACTAATGGTTACACCTAATCCAGTCTTAGGACTTTAACTAGGGTTTATTTTAAGTCCTCAACACTGGAATTAGGTGCAGAGGCTTGTCCAGGCTTCTTAAAATTCTCTAATCCAGAGAAGAGTTAGGCAAACATATAGGGAGATAGGTGCTGCTGTTGCCAGTCCTCTGCCATCCTCAGGGCTGGCTTAGCTGGCTGCTAGATAATAGTTTCCTTTTGGTTTCCTATATTTTCATTGGAAAGTAATACACAGAAGTAGACTGAGAAATGCCTGAAGTTGTTCTGTGGTTAAGGGAGAGAAGAGCGTGTCTTTAGAGACCAAGAAAAAGTTCAGTCTGTCTCACCTTTCCACGAAGAAGAAAACTGTCTCTAGATTACTTGCAAGTAACATGGACACTCCTCTCCTGCATATATAACAAAAACGTCTCAGGGCACTACATAAACCAGGAATCAGGTATTCCTGGCAGCTTTTTAATGGACTATCAGTGAGAGTTGTCAGTAATTACCCAAATATTCCAAACTCAGGATTCTGGTTATGATCATGTCTGTGATATGCAGAACAGCACAGACCAACTTCATAGAATCATAGAATCACAGAATGGTTTGGGTTGGAAGGGACCTACAGATACCTCCTTCCCAGGGAAAGGGACATGACTCAATTTAAACATTTTTCTCAGAGATAAAACTAATCATCATGTGGTCCACATCTCTGTGGTTGTATAGGCATTCTAGAATTACATATTTGGGAGATGGGGTTTGGGCCCATTAGGGAGGAGATGGTGGTTTGGGATAGCATGGACCGTCGTGATAGAGAGAGAACACAGAGACCTCCACGGCAATTCTGCTTTTCTATGCTATCACGCCTATGAGTTTTGGCAAAGGCTTTGGCAATCCTTCATGATGAACACAATAAAATTTTGACCTCCCATCTGCAACGAAGACCTTCTAACGGAGCAGGTACCGAGAATGGTCACTCAGCTGATGAGAGTCTGCTTCATAAGGACCTAAAACAGCAGCTTGTTCAATCTGACAAAACTTTAGAAAGGCTTTCAGATGACCCAATGGTTCTCTAAGTTCAGCAGACATAAGAGAAGGTGTAAAACTAGACATAAAGAAGAAATTTAAAAACCTGAAGACAATAACTGTGTTAAAGGTTTTAGATGAGCAAGGACTGAATTTAGGCTGGAAATTGTGTTTCAAATTTTTGGAAGAATGAGTGGAGCTTTGGAGCTCTTCTCCCTGCTTTCTTTGCTCTCTGCCCCACATGATCTCCTCTTGCTGATTTTGCTACTTCTACCCAGGCAAATCTGATCTAAAAGCACAAACTAGTTATCTGACTGAACGGTGCCCCCAGTTTACATGGTTCCCAGGAGATTATGCTCCATGAGTAGTAGCATTCCTTCTGTGCACTAGGAGAGAGCATTAACCTGTAAACTGTAGTAGAGCTGAATGGATCCCATCTCAATCTACAGTGAGGTATTCAGCTCGACCAAGCAAAATATCACTTTTTTTTCCAGATATGGCAAAAAAATTGACCTTAGCAGCAGAACCACTATGGTTTTCACCTTAAAAAAAAAAAAAAAGAAGTGGAATCACAGAATGGATAAAGTTGGAAGGGATGTTAGGGGGTCACCTGATCCAACCTCCTTACTTTCCATGCTTAAGCAGGGATCCCCAGAGCAGGATGCCCAGGACCACGTCCAGGTAGCTTTTGAAAATCTTCAAGGAAGGACACTCCCCAGTTTCTCCCAGCAGCCTGTGCCAGTGCTCTGTCTCCTGCACAGTAAAGATGTGCTTCCTGATGTCCAGATGGAGCCTCTTGTTCTTGCTCTTCGCCTCCTGTCCCAGCACTGGGCACCCCTGAAAAGAGCCTGGCTCTGTCCTCTTTGCACCCTCCATTCAGGTATCTGTACACATTGTTGAGATTCCCCTTGGGCCTCCTCTGCACCAAGCTGAACAGTCCTGGTTCTCTCAGCCTCTTCTCAGAATTGAGATGTTCCAGCCCTATGCTGGACTCTTTTCAGTGTGTCTAGGTCTTTCCTGTGCTGGGGCCCCCAGAACTGGACACAGTGCGCCAGGTGCAGTATCACCAAAGCTTAGTAGAGCAGAGGGATCACCTCTCTTGTCTGCTGACGTTTCAACCAAGACTACTGTTAGCTTTCTTAGTGGCAATGGCTCACAGCTGACTTATGTTCATCTTAGTGTCTACCAGGACACCCAGGTCCTCTTCTGCAAAGATGTTTTCCAGCTGGGTGGCCTCCAGCATGTGCTGATGCTAGGAGTTGTTCCTCCCCGGGTATGGGGCCTTGCACTTCTCTTTGTTGAGCTTCATGAGATTGTCAGCCCACCTCTCCAGCCTGTTCATGTTCCTCTGAATGGCAGTGCAGCCCTCTGGTGAGTCAGCCACTGTCTGCAGTTTTATGTCACCTGTGAGTGAGGTGCACTCCATCATCCAGATCATTAATGAAGGTGTTAAACAGGACTGTACTCAAATTCTGCATAAGCACTGAAGACAGGCTAGATGCTTTAAGATTATCCACGATTCAGTACAAAATCTGTTTCCTACTAACTGTCCCATACAAAGTATTTATATATCATTCATCCATTCTGAACACTGCTTTCATCCCTACCACATATTACAAAATGTAATACTAAAGACAAGAAACCATCAACAGCAGTGCCATCACTTTCAATACAACTACTTTCTATTCCTCTATGAACCAACAACAACATCTGGATTAATCTTTAATTATTTGCAGTAGCAAATCCTTATCATTAGTCTGACTTCTGGCATAAACTCATATAAACAGAGACTAGCATAAGGATATTGAAATTCATTTTATTTATCTGCATGGGAACTGTCGTATTTAAATATTTCTCCAATACAGTCATAAATCTCTCATAACTGAATGTCTGAGTCTAGCTCTCTCTTTGAACTTTATCTTGCCTTTATGGAAATGTATTGTCTATGATTTTATTATTATTTTTAAGTTCGGTTGCTTGCTTGTAGTTTTGTCTAGCCTGTGATATAGATGTCTGGGAGCAGTTAGGTTTTCCTGTGTTGAAAACAAAGACACTATATCTACAAATATAGGTATATACAAGAATATGTACTGGGAATACTATCCACTCATTATCCTGGTCTTAAGTACAGTGAAATCAGAAGCAGCTCTTATCCACTCATTTTTGAATTAAACCTTTTGTGTTAAACCTTCTAAAAGAAATTGGCCTGAGGCATGAAGTATAGATCAGAAGTCCAGTAGAGGATTTGTTTTGAAGGCTTAATTACTTGGGGGCCCAAGAAAGAACCTGAAATCAAGGAAAAACTCTACAAGATCATATGTAACACTACCTAATTCTTTCTTTTTATTCTGGATGAGGAACTTCCAAAGAAAAAATATGAGATCACCGCTGTTCTGAATAAAGTAGTAGTAAGAAATAAATAATCAAGCTATAGTTTTGACATTTAAAGAAAGGTAATGATTCTGTTCTGGATTCAGGCTTTAACTGATTTCAGTGCAGTGAGGCACAGGGAAAGGTACGTGGAATTGCAGTTAGTGTCTGGAGGCTTGTGTGTAAGTATCAGTCTTAACAGAAGCCCATATAAAGACAACATATGCAAATGTTCTCTCTCAAGAGCCTTGAGCGGTGAGAGTTGACTCAAACATCAGTGAAACTTTTTGTGAGAGGTCCACGAAAATAACTTTTTTTTTTAAAATACAATATTAACTGCTGTTCTTCAGACCTTTCCATAATGTAACCCGTGTTTCAACCAGATTTTAAGGCACAAGGCCTTGCTCCAGTATACATGGTTAAGAATGCAAAGAGATCTCTGATGTCACTGTGATTAACTGCTTCTACTAAACAAGTAAGGAAATGTAAGAAATTTCTGACCAGATTGGTGAGAATCAGGAAGTTGTACAGTGGGAATCTGTTACCGTGACACCCCTTAAGCACAGAATACTTGATCAGTGAAGATCAGCTTTTAACAGTCTCTCAAAAAAAAAAAAAAAAAAAAAAAGGGATAGCTTGGCAGACTGGGGTATGCAGAAAGCNTTAGCTTAACCTGTGTGCTTATTTAACTTTTAGCCCTAACCATTTCATGTCTCATGAATCAAAACTCATGAGCTTTTTCTGTTATGGTAAAAGGGGATCTAGATTCTCAATTGAAGTGTATAAAATGTCATGGTTTGGTTCCTACTGACAACACGCAATCATAATAATCTACTATAATGGGAATAAACTCAGTCTGCATAATACCACTGACAGCTTTGGACTCGTGGGAGCGGTGTTCTAACGAAATGAACATGAAACTCCAGCTTTGCCTTGTCCTATCGCAGACAGCAGGGCAGGGAGCAGCTCTCAGACTCAGGGGAACCCAACATTTGAAAATGTCAACAGTCATAACTAGTTCTGCCCCAAGGCAGGGATTAGCAAACACAGCACATTCAAAAATGTCTTTTATTTTCTCCATCTAAAGAGGTGAATTGTGCTGACAAATTCAAGAAAAGTTTTAGAATGTGTTCATAAGTCTGGTGAAACACTTACTGTCCATAGCCTGATGATAAAGGAAAAAAAAAAAAGAAATTTCACTAGTCTACTGGGTACTGGAAAAATGAGTACAGCGACTCAAGAATTTCACTCATGATGCTGTGGTACCGCTGGAAAAAAAAAAACAGCTAAAGAAGGTAAATGGTGTTATAGTGCTGTGTGTTGTATATTGAACCAATTGCAAAGGCCTGGGAAGCCAGCCAGTTACATGGAACAGTTCTCCTGTTACCTGTATATTCAATGTGTCTTCTCCCCTGAAATATCTACAAATTCTATAGGGAAGTTACATTTTCACTTTCTGTTCTGCTGCCACAATCAAATATCCTAGCGCCAGACATCATTTCTGGCCACCAAAGGATCATAAGGGCATTCACAGAGTTCATAACACGAATGGCTACTATCATTAGCAGGCAAATGGATCAATGAGAAGAAAAAGAAAAATCCTATAAACAAGACTGGAGAAACCTAATTCCAAATAGCCACTCTCACCATAAAGCTTATTTTGCCATAGCTTCCAAAAGGACTGTAATGCAAATAATTAGTTTGCCTGAGACAATCTGCCCTGCTATGCAAATGAAACCTGCTGAGAAACTTGTATAAACTCTGCTAACTTACTGAAATATGTGCCTGGTTATCCATTCTGACATAAAGGAGGTGGGAATGATCCCCTCGAGAGGGGCTCAATAAAACAGGTTGAAAAATCTGGCAGAAGGAACCCTATAACCAGGCAAATCTTGGGAGTTGGTAGAACGTATGTAAAATTATTGTTAATGTACAGTTTAATAACAAAAACCCATGGCATGTGGATTCTTGTGGCTTCTGCCCAATGAGTGCCATTCTACACCTTCTGATCTCATGTTACCCACCCAAGATATTTGAGGGCCAGTAGCATTTTCTTCCAAAATACTAAACACATCCAGACATTGTTGCTTTAAATACCTCTCCGTGATGTGTGTAGCCTTATAGTCATTGTGTAGGAAACCAATGCTGTATGAAAAGAGAATTAGCTTCCAATGGAAAAAACAACTATTTCCAATAACAGTGATTACTTCACAACTCATCATGCTAAGACATTAAATACAGGAAGTTTCTTCTCTCAAATCTACAATTGCTAGACATATCAACACATATACAGTCTTTACTGGACTCCATCTTTGCTGCTTTCATTTTGGCTTCAAAATTAACTTGGACCTCCTGTGGAGGAAGCAAGCAGCCCCACGTTTATTTTTGGAATATCTCTCAGTATGTTTAACACTGATAACAGCAAGATTGATACTACTGTGATACTCTGCAATAAAGAAAATATGAAGGTCAGAATTGCATTGCAAAGGAGCAAATCATTCTGATGATGGCAATCATATTGCTTGTGGGAGACAAGAATTCAGGACAACCTTCATGTACTCATCTGTGTGGGTCATCAGAAAAAAATGTCATACCGAAAGGGAAAACCTTGCAAGTTTCCTGGATCATCTCAAAGGAATATTGTTCCTACATAACTACAAGTACCCTATCCTGAGAAAGACATGTTATTTCCAGTCCTTTTCTATAAGGAATACTTACCTCAAAATGGTTATTGTAAACTACCATGATGAACAAGCCAAAAATTGTGAGAAATGTCAAAACGAATTTTTCTTCAAGAGGCACCAAAACGTGAGTAAGGAATCTTTACAGTTTTCTTTTCATTTCTTTTTTTTGGGCATGTTATTTATGTCTTTTCCCTGGCTATATACTATCCTGTCTGTAATCCAAGAAACAAATAAATGCTTACACACATATGTAGTAGGGTCACAATATTGAAGAGGAGAAGGAAAACTTATGAGATCAAGTCATCATATTAGAACTGGATCTGCTTCTAAAAGATACCATGGCAATCAAAAAGAAGAAATATGCTAAACAAAGGAATTCCTAGGGAATACTTTATGGCTGGTGTTATACAGGAAGAGCTTAAAAATAAAGTGGGAAAGATATGAATTCAGTATAATTCAGTATAAAGCGGAGCCAAAATCAGTTGCCTCTCTGACAGAGAAAACCACATCTCTATAAGAGTTAAAACATATGTGAAGCCTTGGATTCAGCTGGAGCTGAAAGCCAGTATCAGGAAATCAGGATACTGCCTCTGGTGTAAGGTAGTTGCTCCAGGCTTCCAGATCCTTCTGAGGTCCCAGGCCAGAAAAACAGGCAGTTGTGCTTCCCACAGTGGGAGAATCATGTCATACTGGATAGCAGCAGCTCCTTTTCTGGGCTCAGCAGTTTTGAGGTGATTTTGCTATAGAGGAAAGAAAAATATGGATACCTAGGTAACTTGGTCTCACATAACTGCGCTAGGAAACGTGAGAATGCTTATACAGGCTCCTAGGTTCTGCCTAGCCCAGATGAGAGTATGCAGTAGATGCCCAGTTCAGTCAAGCCCAGGGAAGGTGCACAGTAGCAATCCCCCAGATTGTTCCCAAGGTTGTTTTGAAGTCAACATTTGGCAGAAATTGTTCCAGCCGGCATCGCCTCTCAAAAATTACAGGCCACTGGAAGAGGCAGAAGTGAGTAATTTCCTACGTATAGGAGGTCTTAGCAAGAGCAATTTTTGGGGTACTGCAAAAAGAACTTCCTGCAAATAATGATGATAAGCTTGCACTTAAAAAAACCCACTAAGTAAACAAGCAAAAACAACAACAAAAAAAACAACTAAAAGCTATACACAACTTCCACATTCTTTTCAAATATCTGCTGTAGGAAATCAGATTTAAAGAACAGTTGTTCTGTTTGGCTTGTTTGTCATTACAATCTGAGAATTTCACGTATTTGTTCATGTTTTCAACATAAAACGCGTAGAGGGGCTAAAACCTCAGGAATATATTCTACGAAGAGTCAAAAAAATGGTTTTCACTTCTTTACACATTCATCTCAGTGTTTCTTATATCTGATCATTATCTGTAAGTCAAGAGCCAAGACTGTACTAGGAGAAGTAGAATTCACTTTAATCTACACTGGAAATATGGATATTTGTTCTAGTAGACAAGCTGAAAGGAACTCAGAAGAACAAAATATGAGACATCTAAGAAAACTGTTATTTATTCTCATTCAACCTCAGTAAAGTTTCCTGATGCAGCCGGAGTTTTGGAATGCTTGACCAGATCTCTGTGAACCTTATTACCATGGATGAAGTTATCATGAATTACTGTTGTACTCATTAGTGGAAGTTCTCAGAGACATTAAGTCATCTACTGGCTGACCTTCTGGACTAGCAGATTTACATCA
Source organism: Penelope pileata (assembly GCA_013396635.1). Lineage (NCBI taxonomy): Eukaryota > Metazoa > Chordata > Aves > Galliformes > Cracidae > Penelope > Penelope pileata. The sequence goes on from WBMW01004938.1 coordinate 254,159, forward strand.
CTCAAGTCTCAAGAAATACCAATATCAGCAGCTAAATACAGAATATCACTATATAAAGTTGTCTGAATCAAATAAAAGGATTTCACGTATCAAACTCCAGACTCTGAGACCAGTGATGGTACCTTCACATCCACTCAAAAAAAACCACTCAAAACATTGATTTTCTAAGCTGGGTTACACTCTCGTGAATTTATAGTAGGTTAAAGGTCACAGCGATCCCAGATGATATGATACAACTTCAATCGCATTTTGAAAGATAATTCAACATCGGGTGTAGGTAGATTGCCAAAGGGAACATTGGAGTAGGGACTTGTAGGATTTGAAACATCAATGGCTAGTTCATATTTATATCTGAGAAAAACAACAGCGTAAGAAAGAATAAGAATGCCATGGGTGAAATCTCAGCCACACTAAGGTTAGTGGCACCAGAACTTCAACTCTGAATAAATGTTTTCAGTAAAATCTCCCCCAAGGTTTTGTAAAACTTCAAGATGTGATTACGATAATACAACTTAACGGGAAAGAAGTTTACATAAACGTTTGAGGTTTGGGGCCAGATTCATTTGAAAGTAAGCGATACAAAATTGAAGCAATTGGTCACTTTTCTTCCAGATCCACCAAAGTTTAGGCAGTAGATGGAGATGGTCAGATCTGACCCATGTTTCCACCTTCACATTATAAGTTCTAACTGTACCACAGAAAACAGCACTGCTCTTCAGTAAGGCATCTCAACAGAGCCTTTCAGCAAAAAGTTATGAAGATTTCCTAGTGACTTTCGAAGATTTCCTAGTGGTTTTCCTCTTCATTTCCTCAGAATGCCTGATATAACTTTAACTTTTAACTTACCCATACTAAAATAAACAAGATTCTCTTTTTCAGCTGTTGACTTTTATAATCTGCAGCTTTAATAGCTTTTATAGTTTCCTGGTGTTCCAGATACCAGGTGAATTTCTCCAGACATGTACAGCTATAGCTTCAGTATATTTTGTTCTTCGTCTGTGTTGGACATGAAATCTTACAGTTTGGTGTTAAGCATTATGGAGAGGCTGGAAGGGGAAGGCTGTTCTCTTTGTGCTTGGCCCTGAGGCTTGGCAGAAACACTGCAAAATGACTTTATCCCCAAACCAGATGTTCAAGTTGTTTTAATAATATCTTATGTTTCCTTCACAAAGTAAAACAAAAACTCACTGTATCAGAATGTTCTAGTGTTGTAACAATGTGATTTTTGCTGTCTGCATTTTGCCCACCAGATGGTAGCACTGAAATGAAATCAGAAGTTTTCTTTCTTATCAAAATACTTATCAAACTCTCATTGGTTGGGCAAAATTCATCCTTTGTAGTTTTCGTAGGAGTTAACTGCAGGCAATTCCCTTGGTCACCTGTGTCCTACCAGCTATTGCATTGTCTGACAGCAAACATAATCCAAATGTAAATAAAGTGATCTAAGACTCTCCCTTCAAGGCTTAGGTGCCACTTAGTTGACTTGCAACTTACATCCTCCTTATTACTTTCTCATGTATTCTAATTTTTTTTTTTTTTGCCCATCATTATGAAAGAGACTAGAAGGTAATCACATTGTATGATGTAATTACCACCTCTAACTTTAGTGGGCTTTAAATTCAATAAAACTGAAAATAAAGTGGATGTTCTCCATTCAGAAAAGGCTAAAAACAACTAGATGTCTAGTAAAAATGTGCACATGCACAATTTCTTGCGTTTTGCCTTATGCAGAAGTAGTTATTTTTCAGCCCTGTGTTATTTGCTTTTGTTTTATTCCTAAAGTTACTATCCTGATTTACATTTGTCATACAAATGATTTAAAAGAGAACATTGCTAGAATAGCACAATGAGTAGCTTTTTCTTAGCTGGATAATAGGTAGCATAGGAACCAGGTACTAGAACTTCTAACCAGAACTCTTCAAGCATGTCTGTGAACACTTCTGTTCTAGTGAAGAGTTTTAAAATACATTTAGTGAGTTCCAATTCTTTCTTTTTTGAATGATTCATTATAGTTCCATCATTCGTAATTTCCAATGGAGAAAGACTTGATAGGAAACAGCAATTTTTGAATTTAAAGCTAGCAGCTGCCTAGTCCAGAATAAAACAGTATACACATGCTCGTATTTGATGAAGTAGTGAATATATTTTCAGCAAAGTTTTAACCAGGACCTTTTTGTAAGAGCTAAGTCTGGTCTTTTCCATGCCTCTTACTGTACAAAATTGGCTGGTAAATCATTGTTGGCATATCTTTAATTCACTATCTAACACCATAGGATTTCAGAAAACTCATTTTCAGTCCCCAGGAAGGATTATTACCTCACATTACACTTAGAATATAAAGGCCTTGTAGAATACCCAATCTCAAACTGATAGCTGTCAACTGTTGCAAGAACAAGTCTTCACAAGCACTAGCACCACCAAAATAACTGGCTTGCTGTATTTCTATAACCTCGTCTTTTCGTAGCCACAGCCTAGTGGCTTGTCATTAAGGAGAACTCTGATCATATTTAATTTAGACCTCAGTATTTTACCTCCTCTGCTTGGACCTGTCTGGAATTAAAATTTGAATGGATACTGAAATTTAAATGTCAATGTCCAAAAAAAAAAAAAAAAAAAACCTTAGCAAATAGCTTGGTTGAGGAGACTACAAGTGTCTGGGAAGCGTCTTGGTGTCTTGATACTATATCATTTTAGGTAGCTGATGGATTTATGCCAAGCTTTAAAAGTGAAATGAACCTAGAATGGAGCAGGTTTAAAATATTTTGAACCTTTGCCATCAATCTGGAACTTGGGCAGTATTACTCAATTTTCCATGCCTTCTTTCGGAACCTGGCTGCGCAGTACGAAAGTTTGAGGTGGCATTCTATAAACCTGGGTGGCTTACTGTTTTTATATAGAAACCATCTGAAGTGTTGTTTTCACTAGGTTTTGACCCCAAACCAGGCAAAACTTGGTCATTTCAGCTGAATTTCCTTTTGAGGTTTTGGACTTATTCCAAGCCTAAGCTCACACTCTGGCTGTAAAAGATTCATATATGCCTTCTTTGTGAACCTGCTGAGTTTATTCATATCTCATGGCGAGAACTGAGGTGAAGGGAAAGCATGTAGAAAGGATGAACGACCCAAGCCTCTAGGGCCTCCACATGCATAACTTCCACTAATTTCATTCAGAGTGCCATGCATGGAGCATGTTTAAATCATTTTACCCCTTTGGCAGGAGGGAGGGTGTCACTGGACAGGGACAGAGTTCAATTCCTGTCTCTGATGCAGACTTCCCCTGTAGTTTTGAACAAGTTACTGGGAGTACAAATCCAAGTCACATGCAAATGAAACTTTCACTGACACAGGCACAGGATTTCATCTTAATCTGCTCGTGTGACAGCTCTTGAGCTTCTACTTGAATTTATTTTACTTCATCCTTTTTTGTTGTAATCATTTGTATTGTAAACTAGTCTCTGTGCAGCATCTAGGATTGGCAGAAGCTGATCCCAGGTGGGGCTTCTAGGTGTTCCTGTCATGCAGATCACAGACTAATAAATGAGAAGCATGTGCACTTGACCTGAATGGAAACAGATGGAGATCACAAGTCCAGAGGATTTGGTTTGACAAAGTCACATCACAGTGTTCCATCACTAAACACTTCAATGTCCTGCAGAAGTTCAGATTCTTCCTGTAGGTTCTGTTTCCTAACAAAGAAGAGTAACGCTTCTGGCCCAACAGAATGCTGTATTCATTGATGCATTAAAAACTTGTTTTTTACTAAACATTTTATTTCATTTGACTGGTTGCATCTAGGTACAAAAGGACAAATTATGAGCCAATAATTAAAAAATTCTAAATGCATTAAGTTTATAAAGCATCTCGTCTTCAGTGTCATGGACATTGAAGAATGCTAATAGGTGAAAAGAAACTTGGAAGCTGTGTACTTTCATGTCTAGTTGTACCTATCCTCCAGTTCTCTCCATGAGATCATCTACCAATTCAGTTTCTGTATGTTCACACTAGATCCAAGTTGTTTCTAAACAGAGCGCCCTGCATACAGCACCACAATTCACTAAATGTATTTTCAAGAGCATAGCAAGAAGAGAAGACACTCAGCAAGTAACACTGTCCACTTTCATAAACAATATTCTATCATAGTGCCTAAGAGTGTGAGTATGGACAGGACCCTAAGTGTTATCATCTGTACAAACACAACATTGTTACTTTTCAGCGTGGAAGGCAATGGTTTCAGCACATTCAGATACAGCTCCATTTTCAATTTAGTTCTCCCTCCCATCCCACCACAAGATTTCTACTGACATCTAGTTCCACATTCTTCCATCGCCTGTGCATCTTGCATTCAGACTCAGGGTTCTTCTAGCAGCTTTCAATATCTTTTTTGCCTTTTAAAGCTAGCCAGCCTTGCTTTAAGCTAAGAAATAACTACATCCTCTCTTTTAAAGGGAGGAAACAATGCACTCTTTGGCTGCATCTGTGCTAGTAAACATCTGGCACATAGCAGGTTACCTCAATCCCGTTCACATCCCTTACCCACTAAACTGGGGTAAGTGCATCCAAACTGCCTACAGGGAACTGCCCTTGGCATGCATTAACTAGCAAGCCATCCTTGGGAGTTATTAAGGAGAGTACTATTTGTCCTGGGTTAGAGTGTTACCAGCATTCATGCTAACAATTTAATAATAATAATAAAAAAAAAAAAGTGGTCTTCAGTTCTCACAAACATTCCCTGGCATTGCTGAGGTTTCTAGATTCAGTGTAGGCTTGACCCTGGCCCTGTTGCTATGCACGCATGGTTGAGAGTTCATACAGATATATTTTAGTTTCTGTATCCTAAAGCCTCCAATGACACCAACCAGCCAAGCCAGAGATAGTATCAGCAGCACTGACAGATAGAAAGGTCCCAATGTTAATTAACAAACAAAAATTATATATAATTAAAATATAAAATAAAATAAAAGTATAAAGATATTTTTATAAAAATCTAAAATAAAATATAAAAATAAAAAAAATAAAAGGATACGGCTTCTTTGCATGCCTACATCAGCCTGCCTTTTACCCTAAAACATTCCTCCTTACAATTCTTTGTTACAGTTCTCTGAGCTTCTGACTCTTTTTCCATCCCCATGTGTTTTTGTATTCCCTGCCACTTCCTCTGCAATCTTTTTTCTTCCCTTCACACCTACTCAAAGCTATTATTTCTGAATCAACTTTGACACACATTTCTCAAATCATTTCTTTCCTATGTTATGTTTCTCTGCTTTAAATTCTCCTCTCCTACATACTTTTCCTCCTTCCTCACAACTACAAAAAGTTCCTTTGACTCTCTCTTACTCCTTTGAGATTGTTTTCTGCCCTTAGCCTTTAATCTTGAACATATATTGTTTAAAATCTAGAATCATCCTTGGACTTCTTCCTAGCCTCATAGCTACATGTTGCCTTCTGTTGACATGCTTTTTCTGCACCTGTTCTTTAAAACTTAGGATACTGCAAAATCTTTCTTGTTTCATAACCAGAGCTCCAGTACATTGTCTTGTGTCTGTGCCCCTTGACTCTTCTCCCAAACTTCCCTCTTTCCATGCTCAAATGGTGGTGAACTCACAAGTTGTTCACAGCCACGAGAAGCCAAAGAGCACTTCCATCAGTGTCAGTGGATTTTACTGTGGTAGAATCATGACAATGGTGGTACGCAGCAGATGTTTGCCAATTGGCGGGTTGGAAAGTTTGGCAAACCTTGGAACATGGAGTGATGCTTTTGTGACAGCCTGGCACATTCACATCCTAACACCCGACGTCAAGAAGCCCCAGCAGCCATTTTTTTGTTCTTGTCTGGGAGATCTGTGTCGGATGTTTCAGCCAGTGTGACCTTGGTATTAAACATCCATGTTTCATTAGCATCCATTTATCATCTCTCCAGAATCCCAATTAATCATTTGACCACAGTTTTAAATAAACTAAGGCCTAGTGTCAAAAATATGGAAGCTTGTGCTGTACAGCAGTAAGAAAGGGAAGGGCAACGCAGAAAGACCTGAGGTGCCTCCAGCACTGCCAGGAGTTTATCTGCAACAGCCTGGAGTTTAGTACAGACCAAGCAGCTAAGCATTTGTCCAGCTCCTTGGGTTTGTTTTGTGGCCACAAATCTTGATAGACAAGCTAGCTGTTTCTGAAGTAGTTCAGGCACATCTATACTGCGCTTCAGTCATTTCTGGAGTTACATTGTAAGATTTGAGGGAAATAGATAGGATGCTTAGCTCTCTAGTCTTTGCTGGACAATGGCAAGATTATCAGACAAGTTTCAAGCATTGATCAACAGCACCTGCCATCCTTGTAGAGGTTTTGAACAAAATGGAGGCTCACCGGCAATCGCAGGAGGCCCCACATTAGCAGGGCATAGTTATAAGCTCCAACAGGAATGACTGCTGACATGCTCTGACATGTACAGGAAAACTGGATAACATGGTGGCTCTTCCTGACATTAAGACGTATGACACTGGGGAAAAAAATGGATAAAAACATTTTCACAAAATATATAAAAATTGCTATTTTGTATGTGGCTTGAACTATGGCTTTGTCAAATTTTAAGTTAAATTTCTATTTTAGAGCCTATTATTTTCTGTGATCATTAATTTTATTCAGTAAAAAGTATGTTTGCTATTCTACAATTTTCAAAACGTTCATTACTGTGGAAAAGTTGCATGGTTACAAGTTTTTTTTCTTTTTGTTACCCTAACACTTCCATAGTTGAGAATGTTTTGGAAGTCACAAAAGATAAAGTGAAAAAGGAAATTTGGGGAGCGCATAATCCATAGACATTAGACTTTACCTTATGTTCAGTGGCAAGAGAAAGGAAGAAAAAAGAGGGGAACAGAAGACCCAAATATTTGGTTCCAACAAAGAAAAAAGCGAAAACTGAAAACTTTTCCTGAAAGTTCTGGTTTTGGAAAGCAGCCATTTTATATTGAAATGTCTTGCTCCAAGTATTTTTTCAGTCAGCTCTAGATTAAACTTTGAGTTGAACTTTTGCTTCATTAGCTGTTTAGCAGTTTCAGGGCAAATCAACAAGACACAGACAAGTCTTAGTACACTTCCCAGATATCCCTTTGTGGGCCACACAGCTTAATATTTTTCCTTCATAGAATTTCAGGCCTCCTCTCCATTTTAAAAGCACTTCATAGATTTCATTTGACCTTTCTTGTTCTTTGAGCTGTTTAATTTTTTGTTTTTGTTGAAACTATGTAATAGAAAATAGAGATCTGGCAAAAATAATTTTTAAAGTAATATTTCTTTTCTGTGGGGTATTTTTAGTTTATTTAAAATATTAACAAGTACGCCCAGATTTCTATTCTGAAAGAATTCTCTAAAGAAAAATATCTCCAAATGGACTATTTACATCATTTAAATGGTGACTTTTTCATCATTCTTATAAATTAATAGAAATATGACTAATCACCATTTCTGTTGTATGTAATGCTTTCTATTTTTATGTGTAATGCTTACCATCCAGCAGCGAGCTCCTAAACTCCCTCCATTTCACCCTAGCTGAGGGATACTTCACAGTCATGTCTCTACTCCAGGCATGTACAACAGCTGCTGGCTCCATATAAACTGTGGTGCAATTAGAAGATTGCAGACTCTTTGCAAGTGTAGTGATGCAAGCATGCAATGGAGATACAAGCAACCGAGAAAAGACTGAAACTGACCCAGAGTAAGCCCACTATATGTGGGGTGGAACATCTCTTGGAATAATTGAGGTTATACAACCTATGGATTGCAATACTCTGGACACCAATTTTTGGCAGTCCTCTGTTACATTCACTTTCTTGCACTTGTTTTACATTGTCATTAAAATCTTTGCCAAGGAAAGTTTCCAGAGAACCTTGGAACCTGGGGACTACGCAATCCCCAGAATTTCAGGATGGAGTGAAATATCTTCCTTATTAGAGCCTAAGATCTTACAGTTTCTTAGCTGTTCTTATGGATGCGGTCCTTGACTAGGATGTGGGTGACACAACAAAAATCCCTGTATCCTGCTTTCCTCACTCTTTTCCCCACCATCACCCATCCCCACACTCATGTAGTTCTTATATGGTTATTGACTTTGCAGTAAGAGAACATGGGGAAGATAAGGGGGTGGTCGCACTAGCTCAGCCCTTCTCCTCAGTTACTTCAAACTACTCACAGCCAATATGGCACCTGTGAACAAAGCAAAGCATCCAAGTACTCTCCTTCAGTGTCTTGCAAACAAACCAGTAAGATTGCTTCAGATACATTTCCAGCAATCCCAAGTACAGTATTTGAATGCTTAATAGTCATAGACAAAAGTAACAAATTTTGGACTCACATAATAGCAATCCCACATCAAGACAATGACACCTCTCCAAGAAGCAGCCAGTTCCCACAAGAGATGCACTCCCCTTGGTGGCTGGCTCTTAAATGAGCGCCGGGCAGCCCCACCCTGGCTCCACCCCTTCCAGTCACATGGGGGACACAGGTGCAAACAATGTGCCTGTGCTCCCCAGGGCAGCCACCACCCTTTCTCCAGGTGCTCAATCACAGGTTCAAGCCGTGACCTAGTGTCCCTCTTACACTCAGGAAAAAAACCTGCAGACCCCTGTTTCTTTTGTTATATCACAGAATTGCAGGGGTTGGAAGGGACCTCTAGGGATCTAGTCCAACCCCCCTGCCAGAGAAGGTTCTGTACAGCAGGTCATACAGACAGATGTCCAGATGGGTCTTGAATATCTCCAGAGAAAGAGACTCCAGAACCTCCATGGGCTGCCTATTCCAGTGCTCCATCAACCTCACCATGAAGAAGTTCTTATACATATTTGTGTGGAACTTCTCATGTTTCAGTTTGTGATCATTGCCCCTTGTCCTATCATCACCAACCACTGAAAAGAGTCTGTCCTCATCCCTTTGCCTCCCACACTTCAGATACTTAGAAACATTGATAAGATCCTCTCTCAGTCTTCTCCAGGCTGAACAGACCCAGATCACTCTGCCTTTCCTTATAAGGGAGATGCTCCACGCCCTTTATCATCTTTGTGGCCCTCTGTTGGGCTCTTTCCAGGAGATCCCTGTCTTTTTCGTACTGGAGAGCCCAGAACTGGACACAGCGCTCCAGGTGAGGCCTCACCAGGGCAGAGCAGAGGGGGAGGATCACCTCCCTTGACCTGCTGGCCCCGCTCTTTTTAACACACCCCAATATGTATATGAGTAAAAATCCCAGCACAATTCCATATCTTTCCTACTGAGCTTCTCATTACAAACACTATGTTTATAATCTCTTTACACTTGCTTACAGGTCTTTTGGGACCATAAATTATCTGTAGCATACTCCAGTACCCAATATGTGATAGTACTTCTTTATGCCTACAAGAAGGATCTTCCCTCAAGCACGATGTTATACTTTTGACAAGGGCATGGAGTTGCTGAGTCCCATCTTGCTGTTTTCTTTACTCATGGCTAGGAACCTTTCTTGGCTTCCTACCCAGTCAGCCAGCCACTTATTCTCTCAACAGTAATAATCACATTCAAATTAGATTTGCTGTTAAACAACATCTCATTTCTTTCAGAAACGGGAAAAATAAAAACACATATAGGAAGGCCTTTACTCCTATTTGCAGCAACAGGATGCAGGGTTACAATGGGTCATGAAAGCATATGGTGCAAGAAGTGAATATTTGTTGAGAAACTCTGCTGTTGAGATCAGACCCTAAAAACTGTATTTTCTCCTGCAGGGCCGAACATCCCTGCTGGCAACAACAATTTGTTTCAATTCATGCAAAAATTTGGTTTTGGAATGACCATAAGTACTGATTTTCTCTTCAACCGTTCATTCTCCCCTTCCCTCCATGAAGTAAAGATTTCAAAAAAGTGACTATTTCTACAGTTCTAATGCAGAATATTACTTCGATCACAGTTTCACATTACTTCCCCCCTTCTCTAATTTTAGGAGCTCCTGATCTTTTCATTCTATATCCAACCATTTTTTGCCTAACCTGAAAAATGCAAGCATACACTATAAAGTGGATAAGAGAATTGGAGTTAGCCTTTGCTGTAGACATTTCTAATCCATAAAATGTGCTACTAGCTAAAATCTAGCACAGGAAGACCACATTCATTCTGTATGATATCCATCTCTAACAAAGTTCACTAAGAATCTGCTGTGAATCAGAACAGAAAACATTAGAAAGACATGTGAATGGTTCTGGTCACCTCTCCTCAGAAAGAATATGACAGAATTAGAACAATACAAAAAAGTGACAACAAGAAGGATGAACAGCATAGGGCAGCCTAGGTTTGAGGGGAAATTCGCCTAGAAAACTCTTTGGTATTGATAAAGATACAAATGAGAGCTAAAGGCAAAGAACTTCTGTAGGTCACAACTGTCACTGTTCATCGCCAGGTGTCAAACTACAATGTTAACTAGTCATTGAAGTATAGAGTATTTTAATAATGTGTAATTAAGATGAGGCACTCACTATTGTGGGATTTGAAAAGAATTGCATGAGTGAGTCCATGAAGTGTCATGACAGACTTAGGAAAATCTAATAAATCAAACCCCATTAAATGCAAAGACTCTCTGGGTCTGCAAACTTCTATATTGGAGTTATAGCAACAGAAATATCTCTTGGTATACTACCTTTTAATATTCTATCCCTAAGTGCCTGCCACCAGCCACTGACAGAGAGAGAGAGATGACTTGGGAAGATAATACAGGAGTATTTACAAAATACTGTCCAATTTCAAATCATAGAATAGCTAGGGTTGGAAGGGTCCTTAAGGATCACCCATTTCTGTGCCATAGGCAGATCTGCAATTCACCAGATCAGGCTGCCCCTGAATACCTCCAGGGATGGGGTGTCCACAGCTTCTCTCGGCAGCCTGTGCCAGTGCCTCACCTCCCTCTAAATCTCCCCTCTTTCAGTTTAAAGCCACTTTCCCTTGTGCTATAACTATCAGGCCATGTAAAAAGTCAGTCTCCTTCCTGTTTATAAGCTCCCTTTAAGTACTGAAAGGCCACAATAAGGTCTCCCTGGAGCCTTATCTTCTCCAGGATAAATAAGCTCCTTCAATCTTTTTTCATAGGAAAGGTACTCCAGCCCTCTTGATCATCCTCGTTTACCTCATCAGCTCCCAAAGTAACCTACACACTTCATTGCCTAGACTGCAGGCAGAGTTTTCACTTTTTTTGCTAAAAGTCTCAGAACCTGCAGACAACAAATCAAGACAAAACAGAACACTTAACTGGGATAAGACAATTGCAATCTGTGCTGCTGTAGCACACAGCAATTTAGATATCTAAACTGTTTGTGCATTTATCTGAAAAACAATTTAACCTTTCCTCAAAGTTCATTGTCCCTGTTAAGGACACTGTTTTCAGCATTATAGTTGTTATTGATATTGCTACCTTGTTGATAATGGCAAATTACTATGTAAACCTTTCTGAATCCATCATGACCCAAAATTACTTTTCTTACTCATGTCTCCAAGGAAGAAACTGCTTCTTCCATTTTTATTTACAAGTAGAAATCATCCTCTGAATTTTCTTATTTTGTAAGAACAGAATGACAACAATTCTTTACTGGAATGTCAAGTTTGGACTTCAGTACCAGAGGTTTTCAGCAAGCATCAATGTGTATACATGCAGAAAGAATGAAAGTGCAGTGCTCTGCAGTAGATGATAGATACACTTTAAAGAACAAGTTTACAGGAAAAGACTGTCTCAACATAAAAAATGCTAATCAATAACGCAGAAATTAGTGGTATAATTATTTCTTAATACAGAATAGTTCTGTTTGAAGAGACCTACAAATATCATCAAGCCCAACTGCATTAACACTTTAGGGCTAACCAAAAGTTGAAGCATATTATTAAGGGCATTGTCCAAATGTCCCTGGAACACTGACAGGCACAGGGCATCAACCATCTGCCTGGGAAGCCTGTTCCAGCATTTGACTACCCTCACAGTAAAGAAAGTTTTCCTGATGTCCAGTTTTAACCTCTCCTGGTGCAGCCTTGAGCCATTCCCATGTGTCCCATCATTGGTTACCAGGAAGTGCCTGGCATCTACCTCTCCTCTTCCCCTCCTCAAGATGTTGTAGAGAGCAATGAGGTTGCCTCTTAGCATTCTCTTCTCCAGATTGGGCAACCCAAGTATCCTCAGACTCTCTTCATAGAGCATGCCTTCCAGCCCTGCTACCAGTTTGTTGCCCTCCTCTGGATGCATTCACAGAACCCTTAGAGTTGGAACGGACCTTTAAGGGCTGTCTAGTCCAAATCCCCTGCAATGTGCAGGGACATCTACAGCTGTGTCAGGTTGCTCAGAGCCTGGTCCAGCCTGACCTTGAATGTCTCCAGAGACAGGGCTTCCACTGCATACAATATTCAAAGTGGGGCTGCACCAATGCTAAATACAGTGGGAGAATCACCTCTTTTAATCGTCTGGCTACGCTGTGCTTAATGTATCCCAAATGTAGTTTGCCCTCTTGTCTGCCAAGGCACACTGTTGCCTCACGTTGAACCTGGTGTTGACTAGGAACCACAGGTGTCTTTCTGCTGGGTTGCTCTCCAGCCACTCATCTCCCAGTCAGTACCTGCATCTGGTCAACATGTACTTGTGTTCAGCCAATTTACAGTTGTATAGATTGTATAATATATTCTTGTATTTCAAAAAGTATCTGAAAACATTTTAAAGCAAAATTGAGTCTGGGAAGTGGCACAAGCAGAACACCACAGAAGACTGGAAATTAGTTGTTTTTTTGGTTTTGGTTTTTGTTTTCAAATAGGCCTAATTGCTGTGTTTAAAAGGGATGTCACATATCAGAGGAACTACTAACACCATAAGAGTTCAGTGACAGGAATACTTATGATTATATGACCCTGGTAGTCCTCTGCCAGGCAGCACCAGTAATACTGTTGTGACTTAGAAGCTGGGGTAGGATTCAAAACTGCAAAGTGAACATCTCAGCCCTTACTGTGGAGGAAAAATTATTGGTTATATGACTTGAGGAGCTGCTGAAAGATTGTTTCATTTAATGAAAAACAATATTCTTTCAGCATATTAGACACTGTAATGTAACAGAAATGAGTGCTGGTATTTCCTGGCATTAGACATAGGATATGGGTTGGGTCATTGGATTTAGTAGCTAAATTGTATCCCCTTCCCTCCAGATGTTTTTGAATTTTGGAAAACTCAGATACAAAAAAACCCATGTGAACCCAAACCAACAAGTATCACAGATGAATTCAGACAATTAACAAAGAACAAATCAGTATCTATAGAGGAGAGATAGAAATTCCAGAATTCCCCACCCTTACAAGCAGATTGAACTGATGCCTTCTGGATCTCTGTTTGCAATGATCACCTTTGTTCCTCCACTGTTTATCTTCACAGTGTCACCATGCACTCTAAATCTCATGGGGTTCCTGACCAACTCTAAAAGCAGAAGTACTGTCAGGGCTTCATACTTAATATTCCTGTGGCTTTTCATTTCTAATGGCTGCATTGATTTCTTTACATTTGTACTCAAGAAACAAAAAGCCAGTGTCTCCTGGTGTTCTCTCTTCTGTGAGATCTAATCACCATAAGTGTTTATAAAAAGGGGCATTGTTCAGATCAACCTATTCCCTTACCAGAAGTCCCATTGTTTTCCTTGAAATATTCTCAGATACGCTAATCTTAATTATTGAACATTCTTGGAGCAAGTTTTCTGCTCTATTTGTCATTCTTGACGTATAGTTCTTTTGGCTAACCACAGTTAACCATCTTCAATTCAAGGAACCCATTACATTCTGGCACTGAAACTTTTGTTCTTCTTCCCCTAAGTCTCTAAAATCATCTTTGCACAGTGAGATGTATGATATGTTCTGCAATAATGCTTCATGTGAATAAATTTGTTAAACTCTCCAGAATATATTCTCATAACCAAACTATTTCTGCTAACCCATGCAAATATTCAAAAACGGTTGGCTAAAAAAAAGTAGAAATTTATGGAGTGTTGAACATGATCGGTTATTAACTCATCTGGAATCCAGTGTGTATGTGTGGGTGGGGGAGGTTATACTACAAATTTGTAAATGGTTACTTGATTGAATGTGACATGAAACAATTTAAAGCTTTTAAACAAGAACTTCTTCATCTAAAAAAATCTATTTAATTGAGGCTAATTATGAATTAAATTTAGAAGTGAACGAGGTCTTTCTATTATTTCAACTTCATGTTTGTTTTAATATACTAATTCTTAAACCCAGAAAATGTACTCAGGTCCTTGGAGTGAAGAAAGATACACATTAAGAGGCCTAAGGAGCAGAAAAGATGATTTAAAGTTCTATTAGCACTTCTTAAACAGGGACATGTTGACACTACCTAGTGATATCCTCCTGATCTCAGCATGTTTCATTACACTTCCAACACCTTTGCAAAAAACTGTGCTTAGGCAAGGATCTTCCTGAAAAGAGCCCTCATAGACCACTTCATGTTTCCTCTTCTAATCATGGATTTTCTAATCATGCCCTTTTCAAGCCAGGATTTTTTTTTTTTTTTTTTAATTTCGCAGACACTGAAGTTAAAAAAAGCTATTTGTATATTAGTTTCCATCATATAGATTCCTGTGGTAAATGGTCTGTTTTTACCTCAAGTGATTTATAAGCATGTTCATGAAGCCACCCACAAACCAAACCAATAACCAATGGTTGTATTTTCCAGTCTGGATGTAGTTTTGTTGCAGTTAAATCTGTGTTGAAGGGATACGCACTCAGATTGTCTTCTTTCAGAAGGGCAGTCTTTAATCCACATAAACTTGTACGAACTCTTTGTAAAACAGAGCAAAATTAGTTTCAGTTCCTTTGTGTCAGTTCCTCAAGCCTGTCCTTCTGTAATCACAGCAGCACTCTCTATTGTCCCGTAGCAACAAGCTCGGTGGAATATTTATGATAAATCAGGCAATAGATTTGCTTAGAAATAGTGATGTACCTGTGAATCTCTCGGTGGCCTTTTTCTTTTGAAGTCTTTCCACTTGTCCAATTACCTTACTTACATTCAACTGAATTATTTTATCACAATACACAAATAGTATCTTACCTAAATAACCATTCTTACACATCCCAATTGGATATTAGTTTCTCACTTAATTTAAGGGTTTGTTTTCTTGGCACACACTACATAGATTTTTGTAACAATTTCTGTTCCAAATAGGCACATCAATCACTTTTTCCAGTCAAAGATTTTGATACATCATATGCATCACTAGAATCTTGCCGTGAAAGCACTTGAATTTAACTGCTCAAAGAGAAACTTCTAACTTAAGATGGCAAAAACATACGCTAGGGGGTGGGGTCTAAGGAACAAAAGTTAAATAATAATAATAATGTGCTAAGATTTAGTAACTTAATTTGCTTTTAAGACAGTTATTTTTGTACTCTGGAACTGAACAGTTAATGTTGTTAAGTTTTGTAACAATAAATGCTTGATCAAATTAATCAAATAATCACCACCGTTGTCTAGATTTGCCTTCTCATTTTTTTTCACAGAATAGGAAACAATTTTTGATAGTTTTGCCTTCAAGATGTGCATACGGTGGCCATATCATCACTTCAGTCAGCTGGCCTTGAACTCCACTCAGTGCATTCTGTTCTGCTAACCCTTTTATTTTCCTCCACAAAGCACTGAAAGGATTGTTTAGGCTGCATATATGTTTTAGCAGAAGAATAGGATCTGTATTGTTGCACTACATCACATTCTTTGAATACTTCACACCATTTATTTACTCATACATTCTTAAGAGGACTTACAGCCCATTCAGTAGATCTGCTAACCATCTTTTTGTTGTCAGAATGGCATTCAACTTCCTTTTCCATTGTTTTAAAACCTGATTGATATCTGTTTAGCATTACTATGGTAGCATGATTTTTACCACTTGTGCTCCTATTATCCTTGCTGCTTAACAACAGTTGCGCAGTTTTAATGTTAAGTAACCACTAACCTTTCCATCAACTATTCAATCTTTCATTTTTACTATTTTAAAACTGACTCTCCAGGCTCTGTTGGTGTCACAAAAGCCTGTTCTGAGGAAAATAGATTTACAACAGCAGTGAATAATCACATCCATTGTACCCTACAGCTGCTCCACACTCCCAAAACTCTTAGGAATAGGATGCACAGAAACAGATTGAGGCTCCTATCATTTTCATCTGTTCTTTCCCAGGGAGCTTCATACTCCACATCTCAAAACTGTCTTCTAGGAAAGTCTTTTTCCCTGTGTGACCCAAAAAAGCATATGAAACCCGCTCAGCAGTTCCCACGTCCTCAAAGAAGTGTTCAATACTAGGACAGTCAAGCTGTCGGCCACAGTGACTAGGGAAGTTGGAGACTTTCAAAACCTGATTGGATTTTGAAAGAACAACCTCATCTGGATTCAGAAGCCCCTTCCTCTTGAATTATTCCACAATTATATACTTCAAGATGTAAGAAAGTCCAAGCTCTCCATTATGAGTGTAGAAAAATCATGAAAGATTCAGTCATGACAATCCCCCTACAGATCTCCTCAGTGGCTTCATGTTCCCAGCATGCCTTTGAGCAGATAGCCTTCATTTTCTTTATTCAAACCTTGCATTGCAATCAGCTGTGGTAATTATCAATCTGAGTGTCTTTTAAATACGTGCCAACTAAAACGTTATTCACAGATGCATCCCTTTTACATAACAAGCATGCAGTGCTCTTCCTCTGATTACTGACCCGTTATTATGGCCATCCAAGCAATAAATGATGTAACTGTTACTTCCTATAAACTTTTTGCCTCTTGGTTTTAGAGTAGAAATATGCCAGAAAATAAGATCTGAAACAAAAAGATCTAAAACAAGATCTGAAGCAAAATGTAAGAAAACTTGAGAGAACATACGTAAAGCTCATGGCTTATGGAAGCTCATATATCATGGATACTAGTCCAAATCCTGGCTCTGCTGATATCTATAGGGATTCAATGAGAAAGTCAGGTTTTCACCCTTGCACAGAGAACCTTATCTTTCTAACATTAACCCACCTTAATTTTTTTTTAGATATAGAGGATTTAAACATGCATTAAGTATATGTAAAATTCAGCCCTAAGACCTAAACAACACATTCAGTTCTGGAGAAAATAATAATCTGGACCAGAATCTAAAACAAGATCTAGATTTAACAATCCCCTCCTGCAAATTCTTAGACTCGTATCTACCTGTACCTGAGCAGTTACACTGAACGCATTACATATGTGACTAGCTTATGACTTTTGTACCCTTTAGTAGCGATTTCACCTCAAATACGCAACACATTTAAGACAAACGAGTTGCATACTCATAAACAAAGTTGCATCCTGAAGCATTTACAGAACTTACACATTGAAATATAGTTATTCATGTAAGAAAAATGACTCATTTTGCAGAATGCAAGACTGTATTTTCATACACATCTATCCAATTTCTAAAACATTTTGAGTTTTCAACATGTTAAGTAGTGCAAATACAAATTATTTTAGTCTTCATTTTAAATATTATGATTTTTTGTTTAAATACAGCTTTACTTACACAAAGGCAGCATTTTTTGCATGAGTTCACTACTTTCACATCACCAAAGTACGTTTGCATTCGTTTCTGATTTCACATTTAAACACACCAATGACAGACAGAACATTCAAAAATGAAATTAACATAGCAATATAGCAAAGTGTTGTCCCAGACAAAACATGTAGCAAAGAAGAATTTCCAGACCTTATTTTCCCAATAAGTGCCAGGAATAATTCACTCAAGCAATGAATGTTAGAGGGAAGAAAAGATAATTCTAAATATTAATTTCCCACAGAAGATCTCAAGTTTATCCTGCTTTATCAATCCAGGTGCTTCTTTTTCACTCACTCTTGAGTTATGAAACATATCCTGAATTTATTTTTATTCAAAGGTCTCTTTCTAGAAGCTGTACTTCTAATTCCTGATCATTCAGTTCTCCCTTCTAAGTCTTATTTTCACAGTGTTAAGATTCTGATGAACCTCGGTTTAATCAATTTAGAATACTGTTGGAGCCTCATTTTGAGCTACTCTCCTAATTCTTAGATGAATTTTATAATACCTACTATCATTGGTAGAAGTGATGATTTACTACGAGCACTCTGCAAAGCAATAGTCGGTGATACTTTAAAGAATCATGTCTTGGTTGCACAAATCTTAATTGTCCAAAACTGCCACCAGAATTATCTTCTCCCCATTCCACACAAGTTCATCCCTGCTGAGTAATTTCTCCAGGTGTTTATTTGGCCTTTGCCTATTTGCCTTGTACATATGCAATTGTAGCTGGCCTTGCAAACTATGTCCTTTAATATTACAGGATCAATCTCTCATTTTAGCTTTTCTACTATACAGAGTAAATCAAAGATTTCACATGGATGAGCCTGTTCAAATCCTACTGAAAGACTGGATTTACATGTACACTGTCTTCAATGTGAACAGAAGTTGCCATTTGTCATTCCTCATTATTCATTTCAGAAAAGCCTACTTCCTCCCCTCTCACTCCGTCATCCAAATTAGACCTTCAGAAGATTTCAACATTTGGCAGTATCTGCTGGAGACTTGACTCTTCTTTCACCAAAATAATAGTAATAATAATTAAAAAAAAAAAATCTCAAGATCTATATGTCTGGGAGAAAAGTTCCATGCCCAAAAATAAGCTCATCACATCAGGAACTGCCAACAATTACCCTTGTAGATGTAATTTTTAAATAAGTTTTTCCAGCAATGTCTGCCCTCAGTGTTTCAGAAACCTGGCAGAAATCACATGGTCTCAACTTCTGCTCTGATCAAGGGCATCTCTTGCAACTCTATGTGTTTGCCTTCTCCAAGTATTCATTCAACACTTCATCAAGCACTGTTAATGTTCCTCCTATGGTTCAAAGAGATTTTGGCCCTGAAATCCAAAGAGATTTTGACCCAAGAAATCTCATTTTTTACATTCACTCATTCTCCTCTCTGTAATTAACCTACCCTCCTGGCTTCCAAAGTGATGCCATTGTCTTTCCCACATTTTACTCTCTAATTCTGGATCTCTGTGATCTTTGCCTCTCCACTACTTTCTGACCTCAATATCTGACATTGCTGCACAATCCTGTTGCCGCCATGTCCCTAATTTCTTCTGCTTTGCCTGCAAACATGCCCACCTTCACTACCTCCTGCAATCCTTCACCACTACAACAAGAGCATAGGAAGAGATTCTCTTTGGGTTCTTTCTTCCTCTTACAGCTGCTGAAAAGCAGCTCCAGATGTTTTCAGAGAGACCAGATAGAATGTGAAGCAAAAAAGCAGTCATTTTCTTTTTCAGACTAAACATAGATTAGGAATAAATAGAGATATTCCGCCATGTTGTAATCTTCCTATTTCTTTCTTGTTTAGGGGAGGTGCAAAGACCTTTGCCTGCTTCTTCCAGTAGCCCTTCCTGAGTGCTCTTTCAGGCAAGTAACCACATAGGACTTTGTCCCAAAGAGGACTGGCATTCCATAAAGAGCTTGACAATTTTGTATTATTAACCAGAAGACAGTGTGTCAACTTTGGTCAAAATACCATCACTTACCAAAGCATTGCAGAGGTTGTAAAAACACTTTTACTGTATGTTTTATCCCCTAGCCACATCATTTTTCTTTAGAAGCATTTTATTCAGAGACTTCTTCTAGAGATGAACCAAAAGCAATCATTAGGAACACACTCCAGGAGTGGAATAACTGAGTTCCTTTGTGTTTCAAAAGCGAAAAGAAGAAACCGGTTCTTCCCAGTTTTTCATTCCAGCTGAAAAAGAATATGAAATAGTTTTTTAATCCCACATAATTATGGACATAATCTTTATAAGTTCTATTTCATTGTGACCTTTACAACATGTAGAAGAAAGCTGTCATGTTTGAAATTTCAAAGCAGGATTTTACAGTTAGAGGCTTGACCAACATTTGAGATAGACTTTGAAACCACAGAACTGAAGTCATGAACCTGGATTAAACACAGACCATCACCTCAACAGCAGCCAATTGAACAGACAAACCATGGACTACAAAGCCCTTCTTTTTAAATCATGCAGGTCCCTGGGGCTTGATTTTATTACATATTTCTGTACTGGTGTTGATGCCTACAACATGCCACAGACACTTGAAAATAAGCTACATTCTACATCACGTCAAAAGAGGATGCACACAAAGAGATGCAAGAAAATGAACTTAAATGACTTGTGAAACCGTGAACTTACCTGGATTGTAGCCTCAGTGTTTATTTGCTTGTGAATTTCTTATCTATATTCTTCCAAGAAAAAAAATCAATTAAACAACAATATTTTCAGGTACAAAGGCTTAAAAAAAATTCTAAAAAAAAAAAAAGAAACTAAAAAAAAATTGCATGATAGCACAAGTGGAATGTGCTTTTAAAGAATGAAGGCATTGTCACACTCACAGCTGCCTTGGTAATAAAAGCTTAAATTCTCCCTGATTTGGAACTGATATATGAAAAGTTTCTTGTCCTAGATTACCCCTTCCACTTCCACATTCAAAACTACTGGGCAGAAAACTTTATGCATCATTCTCCTTTGCCTTGTAATGACAAGAAGGGAGGGGTACCATGAGGAAGGCTGGCCAGGGATCAGCTAGAAATCTAACAACTAGCCAAGATGCACAGCAACAGCTAGATGGACTGCCCCAGGAGCAGAGCAGGGGAGATGGCATCAGCGCTCCCCTTCTCTCTATGAAAGGAAAACATGACTTTGTCCCCTTTTGGGAAAAAACTTAATTTCATCTGTGTACATGGGTGCTGATCCAAAGCCACTGAGATCAATACAAATATTTGCATGGACTTCAGAGGACCCTGAATCAGGCCTATAGCCTTGTGATCTAGCTTGCATGTGGAGGTGGGGGCAGAGTCAGGCTCCTTGCATTCCTTCTGGTTCTTTGCCCTTCTGTTCACCCCATTAGGTGAGGAGTCCCTTCACTGCCAGCAACTCACAGAGGGCACTGTCCCAGCAGTTAGATAACCGCAAGGGTGTCAAGAGAGATGGGAAACATTCCCCGGTGGTGCTGAGTGAGGATTGTGCTTACTGTTTCCCATCTGACCACTACAAAACTATTTATAACTGTCCCTGCAGGAAAATACACAACGTATTAATGAATGCTATACAGCAAACAGTTGAGTCACAGCATCCCACCCTCACATTCTCCAGCACTTGAGTTCAGCCATCTAGGAAGTGCCAGAAACAATAATGCATTTTTATAAAAGACAGCACTCATATCTTTTATACAGATGATATTTGCCTGCTGTCGGCTGCTGGAGTCATAGCGTTCATCTCAATTAAGAGTGGTCACAAATATTCCCATAAACACCGTAGTCATCCAACACTGTGGTGTGAGCAGGCAGATGTGTGACACACAAGTCAGAACAGAGCTGGCAGGTGAACCAAGGAAGTTTTTGCTATCCCTTAGAAAGCGAGACTTCTACAGTGCAATTTAAAATTCCTTGGAAATCAACTGCACTGCAGTGACAAAAATACCCTACTTTTTAAGACTTCCCAGGCAGGAGGAGATCTTCTGAGATGATTCTGAACAGATGTACTTTGCAACTTCAAGTGCTGAAGTCTACTTGTTAAGTAAGCGTTAAATCCTAACAATTGTGCAATCAAAAAATACAGCTTAAAACCTTACTTCCAAATCAAACAGATCTGTTCTCGTCTCTCTGTAAATTCTTACAGCCTTGCCTAGCTGATTGACTTCAGTTGTTACCAGCCTCAGCCTTAGTGCTCTATGTGGCCACTTGGGTTTCCTCCCATTTCATGACATGATCCCCTCTAAAACATTGCTCCCAAACAGCTGTTAAGCAACAATGTTTTTTTTTTTTTTTTTTTTTTCAGTTATCTGTTGAATGAGCGGTGTTTGGTTTAATATTAATCATTTGTCATATGTTTATCCAGGAAGAAGGGACACAGAAGCTTAGAGAGAAAGGTTTGTGATTAAAAATATTTCCCATCTGGTAACTAAATAACTATTGGTCCTGTAGGGCAATGTGTAAGATACTAATGACACAGGAACATCCTGTAGATTAGATGTGCCTTATTCCTGTCCACAGAACACTTTCCTGTGTACCGCATGGTACTTTTTAGCACTATTATTCTTTATATTCCACCCTTAGACTTCCAGGGGTGACACTGTTCCAGTAAGATTGGCATCAGCTCTGATACTAGAACAGCTTGCTTGGAAAAGAGAAATCATGTCCAGAGCTATGCAGGAGTAAGTAAATGAATATGGGAACAGGTGTAATGTCTGGAAATGAGCGTGACTAAGATGTAGTATGCAGAGGCAGGTGGGAAACAGAAGATACCAACGTACATCGTGACCAAAGAAGGAAAGTGTCCAGACTCTCATGGACCAGAAGAACTTTCTGGAACATAGCATGCCACAGAATCATAGAATCATAGAATGGTTCAGGTTGGAAGGGACCTTAGAGATCATCTTGTTCCAACCCCCCTGCCATGGGCAAGGACACCTCCCAGCAGACCAGGTTGCCCAAAGCCCCATCCAGCCTGGCTTTGAATACTTCCAGGGAGGGGGCATCAACGACTTCTCTGGGCAACCTGTTCCAGTGTCTCACCACCCTCACTGTGAAGAACTTCCTCCTCATATCTAGACTAAATCTACCCTCTTTCAGTTTATAATCGTTACCTCTTGTCCTGTCACTACCTGTCCTTGTAAGAAGCCCCTCCCCAGCTTTCCTGTAGGCCCCTTCAGGTCCTGGAAGGCTGCTATCAGGTCCCCCCACAGCCTTCTCTTCTCCAGGCTGAAGAGTCCCAGCTCTCTCAGCCTGTCCTCGTAGGGGAGGTGCTCCAGCCCTCTGATCACCCTCGTGGCCCTCCTCTGGACCCGCTCCAACAGCTCCACATCCTTCTTGTGTTGGGGGCACTGGAACTGGACACAATGCTCCAGGTGAGGTCTCATGAGAGCAGAGTAGAGGGGCAGAATCACCTTCCTTGACCTGCTGGCCACGCTTCTCTTGATGCAGCCCAGGATCCGGTTGGCCTTCTGGGCTGCAAGCGCTCACTGTCAGCTCATGTTGAGTTTCTCATCAACAGACATATCCAAATCCTTCTCCTCAGGACTACTCTCAAGCCATTCTCTGCCCAGCCTGTATGTGTACTTGGGATTGCCCCGACCCAGGTCCAGGACATCTTGGTTTATAATTTAAACCAGTACTTTTTAACAATATTTGTTCCTATTTGACACTTAGCTGCAATTACAAAATAAAAATAACAGCTCTACTTCTAAGCAATGTCAAGTCAGATCCAACAAGCCCATTCCCCAATGCAGGACCACATTGCTATGGACAATGGGAGCTATGGATAGGCAGGGTTGAAGTCGCTTTATGTGCAATAAAAGATAGGCAGGGATGTCAAATCAGACCTAGAGTTAGTTAGTCTTTTAGGCCTCTGGTAAAGCCATAGCTCTGCAGTGCTGAACCACAACCAGCTGCACGTGTTAAAATGTGCATCCAGACTAAGACAATTATAGAACAAAAAGATGAAAGAGAAAGGACAAACTTAAGAATGGTAGCAACAAATACCCTACCTTGTATCTCTCAGGAACATCATATTCTGAACATCATATTTGTCAGAATGCTGGTTGGAGCAAAAGTTTTCATTATATCTCAGGACAGAGATCTCGGCCAACAACAGAAACTTGTAACCATGAAAGACAAACTTAGGTCCTTGGGATTGCACCTCATCCACAGCCTGTAAACTGTTGGATTAGAGTCCAAGGTACCTGTACATTTTTACATGTATCTCTGACACAGGCCGTGAGACAGAGGCCCTGATGCAGTTAGCAATAGTAAATGAAAGCCTCCCAGAGAGGATCATTCAATGCACTTAAGGGACTGGAGTTCAAAACTTCAAGTTATGTCAAGATTTTCCTTTTCCTTAACTTTAACAGCAGGATCTGCCTGAAGACCCTGTTTGGTCCCCCAAATTCTTCTGAAGAAGGATGAAGAGAAAGGCAGTTGAAACACCTTGCTTATAGAGAAACTTGTCAGCTAAAAGTTACTGTCAGTGACACTGAATTTTTGCATATTTTAAAAAAAATAATTCCACAGTTTTTTACTTGTAGATCTGCTGAAAGGCAAAGCAGCAACTAAGAAAAAACAGTTTATTTTACATAATTATATAAATATTCATTTATTAAAATAAAGATAACTTACACTTTCTTGTTATTTAACCTAAACAAACAAACAAACAAACAAACAAAAACAAAACAACACAATTACAGGTCTGTTTAAGACAATAGACTTATGCCTAAGTCAGAGGCTTGAAGAAGTCCAGCAGAGATATGCTAGGTAATTCTATTACTTCCTCATGAGTATTTGAAGAAAGAAAGACTACTGCAGATGCCTGTACAATGGCAACCACAAACATCATTCTGCACTTGTGTATTCACTACGTGAATTGCAGCAATGGTTGAGCTGGGCAACCCATGGTATCCCTGTCAACAGAGAATTGTAAGAAGGCAAAAAACCCAGTTGTCCAAAAAGTACGAGTCTGGCCTTGGGTCAGAAGAAATGGCCTAGATGGTTCCTGTGTGGCTGTCTTTCAGCATATTATCTTTTTTTTTTCCTTTTCTTTTCTTTCCTTTTTTTTTTTTTTTTTTTTTTTTTGAAATAATGGGGGGGTTTTTTTTTTTTTTTTTTTT
>WBMW01004938.1:278896-357394 GCA_013396635.1 Penelope pileata
TTTTTTTTTGTTTTGGTTTGGTTTCTTTTGCAAACTTTGGGTTTGAGCTGGATGTAACTGTGTTCACAATGTCATTTGCTACACCAAACACTTTGAAAGGTGAAGAAATAGGACTGAATTTCCTGTAGCCTGCGAATCCAATTTCCTGCTATTACATGCTTTATGTCACATTATTTCTTATTCATGAAACTGTTGAAAATTAGTATTAAAACAGTTGGTTTCCCTCCTTACCCTCTTCCGTCCACATCCCTTTTATACAAGAGCAATACAGAAGAGGCCAAGACAGCTTTCTAATATCTCAGTGCATTATGCAAGTCTAACAAGTAGTAAGCTGCCTTCAATAGCACCAAAAGGCCAGTTGTCTGAGTTCAGAGGAGCGTATGTGGTAGATTGGTGTCCCAAATGTAACTGAAAACAATCTCATTTACCTGCAATGGATTATTTGGATTGTAGGTGGATTTATATTTCTATCTCAGATTTGCAGGTGTTTGTTTGAGAGCAGTGCGTCAAAACCACAGCTGTGCTTGCACACTCAGCTCACAGGCAGGAGTAGTTTGACAGGAAATGCTGCCAAAGCTGTGGCTTGTTTAACTGGTCATATATTCTCCTATTCATTTATTCACTAATTTATATACTTATTTATTTGGTTATTTATTCAGATGATACACACTGTGATACAATGCAGTGGAAAAATCATACAAAGGAATCTAGAAAAGGGAAGGGTTCACAAGGTTGTACGTACTGTTTAAATCTTCCCTTGGAAGGTAAGAAACTTAGTAAGTTTACCCCAGTTCTAGAGAAATTTCTCTACAAGTCCATAAATCAACAAATACTAACATTTCTGGAGGAATCTAGGACGGTCCATGAATGCAACAGAGAATGATTTTCCTATTAAAGAATCCTATACATTCTTATGCAAGGTTATCATTCCCCACAAAATCTGTGAGACTTTTCCAGAAGAGCACATTTCAAAAACAAGTACTGGGTTCACACAGTGCTAGCCATATCAAAACAGGAATAGCAATGGGCCAACAGTTTTTTGAACACATATCCAAACCAATTTCTCATCTGATGTAAATCATCCTGAATCAACTGAAGCAGATTAATACTAGATTAGGAACCCACTTGCAAATTCTATCTTACTGGCTCAGAAAACATATTCAATGTTTATCTTTCTCCCCAAAGACTGAACTCATGTAAGCTGAATTTTTTAAGGAAGACTAACATATGGAGTTGAAGCTGATATACTGTCTATTTGAAGGACTGGAAGTGATCAAGTAAATATAGATTTATTTATTTATTTTTAATCCCAGAAGATGCGTTTCAGTGAGTTAAGCCTAGCTACAGTATCCTACAATGTGGCATATATTTCACAACCTCCTTCTGTCATACCTTTGTTGAATCTATAAATTAAGATGTACTTGAAAATGATGTTCCCTTGACATTGGAAGTCCTCTGACTTGAAAATGTTCCTGCCCCAATGGGAGAAATAAAATAAAAAGTAGAAGCAGTGATACTCAGGTGAATTCACTGGGGCAATGAAGGAGAACCTCAGCAACGAATCTGAACTGAAAATTAAAAGACAAATAAGGGGACAGGCCTTGTACACAAACACAGGAGACTAATCCATCCTAACCGTCCAGGAGTTGCCAAAGGAAGGAGAAGATGAAGATGAGGTGCTGGCAAGGGGTCAGAGAATTATCTTGGAAGCACGAATACCAGAGTGCTAGATGAAAGAAAATTTAAAAGCAGTGGGAGTAAAGTATTGGGTCACAGAGGGAAAAAATAATGGCCTGAAGAAGAAAGGCACAGAAAAAAACATCTGCAAGCAGCACTAGTGATGGGGGAGAAAAGAAGCAGGAGACACACACCCAGGTGCACCATTGCCAAGCAGCCTGAAACGAAAACCAGCATCATTTGTGGGGGATTTTTTTCTCGCTCTCGATCTTTAGATCAAAAGGAGAGCAGCAATGCAATCTGCTCTTTGCACAGAGTACTTTCAGCCAAGGGAAGGAGAGTGCACACACTGGAACATCTGTTCCAAGAAGCCACTTGAAAAATAATCTTATAATAGCATGGGGAAAACATCTGTGCAGCATGCACCAGACCACCAGTAGTGCAGCAGTGGAGGAGTAGAAGGGGGAAGGAAGACAGGAGGGAGTGAGAGAGACAAAGTGGAACAGGATAAGGTCAGGGGCAAGTACCCCAGTGAGGGGCATGACCCACATGTGAAGAAACTGCTCATTTGGTGTCGTTTCTCTTCTAATCCTCAGCAAGAGGCAGACAGATTTCTCACCCACTGAGCTGTGTTTATTGGCAGATATTACTCAACATGTGCAGCTTTGAAAAATCCCAAACTACAATCAATGTGTTTGAGAGGCTGCACGAAAAGCTCCCTGCCCTTGGCCTCTACTATAGCCCCCACCCCTTCTTCCTCAACTTGCTTTATCTCTGCTGATTCTGGGATGGGATAAATGTGCTGGAAAAACACTCAGTGCTGGCTCAGGTAGGGAGAACTAGTGAAGCTAAAGCACGTTTACCTCGTGGGTGAATTTGACCTATTGCATCTTTAATAAGACAGCATCATTTGTTTTCACCTTCAGTCTCAAAACAAAAATGCTCAGAAAAGCACACCCTAACCATCAAAGAAACATGCGTACACATGTGCAGTATGCAGTGTATTCTTGGCTTGTCCCTTTATCTGTTTTATTTCAGGAGAGTTGTACATGTAAAGCCACCACTACGAAGAGTCAGTAATATGACAGCATAAAAATTCTTCCCCCACCTTGTAACATATTTTTGCAGGAGATTTCTAAGAAATCATATTTATTCAGCCTTTGTTGGACTCTAGGTTCTCTAAACAAGAAAAGACTTCCCAAATATACATCTTCTTGTGGATGAGAAAAAGAAAGAACAGGTCTTAAACGTAAAACCTGCATACAAACATCTAGGTGATGTGTGTAGGTACGTAAAAATGAACAGGGAGGTGCCGGGTATCTGTGAATATGTAGGTGCAGCCTTCTGTTTCACTGAAGATAGAAGAGAAAGGCCAGTTTCCCCATTCCTCACAAAATCACATTTCACTGTGGGAAAAGTGACAGAGGAATATTTGAGTTATTTTGGAAGTTAGTTGTTATGCTGAATTGACTAGATACAGTGACACCTTAATCCTGGGCAGAAGACAACACACTGTGTATTAGGACATAGCAAAGATCAGGTGTATCTATCCACGTCTTTGTGGATAGGCAGGCATAGATGGGTTATAAGAAAGTTAAACAGCTGAATAGGAACACATCCTGGAGAAAAATGCACAGTTACAAAGAGTAAAGGCTCCTCTTTATACCAGTCTTGTCTTAATGTTGTCTACATACCCATTTCTTCTACACTATGCTTATAAAGGCAGTGAAAGACAAACACAGAAGGGATTTGCTGAGAAGTTAGGAAGTGGAGATGAGAGAGAGAAGAGGCAGTTTCCTCCACATTCCAGACCAGTGATTGACTTAGTAAGTAGCCAAAGTGTAAGAAATAAGAAAACACCCAGGATCAAGACTTTCTATTGCTTAATTCACAAGGAATTCACCTTGAATTCACAAATTCAAAGGTGTTATCACAACACCTTTGTTACGTTCCTGATTGAGGTTTTTCTCACTTCTAGCAAGGCAGTCATATTGGCTCTCAAATGGGTTTCACCAGCCTGGTTTCCATGTGCCAATGCAACCTAATGTAGGTACCGTAAGTGGTAAAAGGAATACCTTGAAAGAAAACTGCCCCAGCTTGACTACATTCGCCTAAAATCACTGAAGCAGGTATGACTACATTGTATGACTATATTGTATGACTATTACTATACTGCCCCAGCTTGATTACATTGGCCTAAAGTCACTAAAGCAGGTATGACTATATTGTATGACTACTACTATACAGCCCAGGACTTTGATTAAAGGCAATTTCTCTCCTGTCTTGTTTCATGGACTACAAATCCTGTGAACTGAGATTATTTCCAGATAAAGAATGTGGGAGGGGGAGTCAAGAGGAAATGAAACGGGATATATAGGCGGGGGCACAAAACAAAGACGTTGTAGGTAAAGATGAACAGCTTGAATTTGACATGGCAAGTGACAGGAAATCAATGGAGTGCTAATGTGTGGGAGGAAATGGATATGACTTTACCAGAAACATTTTGGACAGATGTGAGGCAGAGAATAGAGGAATTATGGGGCCAGAAAGGAGCAGCTTACAGTAACCCAAGCAAAAACATCTGAAACACTGACAGCAACCTATTTAGGGAGTTTCCTCTTTTCTCTTTCACAGACAAGTCAAAATTCAAGTGAGCAGTTAGGTGTTATGTGAGCTCAAAACCTGTAACAGCTCCAGGACTAATTTTATGTTACAGCATACTGTAATTGTGTCGTGTGTTTTCAAAGAGAGAAAATCGTGCAAGCCCATATCTCCCCTATTCCCCAATCTCATTCCTCTGCATCGTTATCAACTGGAACATCATCCAAGAGACTGGTGTTCAGAATACCACCACCCATCACTTAGTTAGCAGAAGTATCAGAAATCCTCTCTTTAATCCCTTGGTTGGGAAGCATTTGCTCAGGGTGAGTCACACAATATATTTCACCAGCGTTAGTGCTATGAGTGTTTTTCTCTAACCCCGAAAAAGCCTTCCATTAATCTACACTGATGACAGGTATTCCATGGAATCAGCATTTGGCAAGCTATTTGTCCAATGCCTCTAAGACTGGGCACTGGCATGGGAGGCCTGACTACCTGCGAGAGGAAACAAACGTTTCTCCACCTCCTTTCATGCTAAAAGAACTGTTATCAAAATGCGGATCCAGAACAAGATCCTTCAAATCTTGGTAGAGATGTCTTCTTTATAGAGTAGTCTTGAGAGAGATTCCTCATTGATTGAAAATCTACTGAGTACTCTTGAAATTATCTCTCATGTTGAAGGTGAACCCACTTCCCTTCTGATTCCATAGCTCTCTTACATTAATGTGCAATAATATCATCTTGTAAGGGTGTTATAGTTACATTTGTAACTCATTTAATACAAAACTGAGAAAAGAAAAACATGGAAAGGTAAAGCCATGAGTAGCATACAGCTTTACTAAAGGCAGAGGCATGTTTCCCTGGTAGTAAAATCAGCTTCATTTGTTCAGGACTGCTTTATTCAAAATTCATCAGCACTCTCTCCCCACAAGTGGGGCAAGGGATTCGCCTGTTGGTCCATATTTGGAATTGCCTACGACCTAAATAAAAGTTTTGATGAGTGTGGTGGTGTTTAATAATCAGAATCTTCTTTGCATAAATTGTGTGCTTTGTGTAACTCCACTGCTTTTCTTCCCCCAACCTGACAAAATCTGCTTTTTATTCCCA
Source organism: Penelope pileata (assembly GCA_013396635.1). Taxonomy (NCBI): domain Eukaryota; kingdom Metazoa; phylum Chordata; class Aves; order Galliformes; family Cracidae; genus Penelope; species Penelope pileata. The sequence continues at coordinate 284,282 of WBMW01004938.1, forward strand.
GAGGTAAAGGGACGAACAACTAAAGTAATATATTACAGTTTTATGATGGTTTTGTTTTTAGTTGTTTTGTTTCATTTTGTTTTGTTTTCGAATCCCCTTCTTGTCTCTTGAAATTGAGCAAGAGGACAGAAGTTGAGCAAAACATTCTTACTATTATCTTACCATGACATAGATAAAATTACTTCTTAAAAATAAAATATTGTTGATTAACAAAGAGAAAACACATGTTGTAAATCTATTAGTCTTTCATTGTATGCAGGTCTTTAACTTCTTGAAATGCCAAGGTAAAGAGTCCTGAAAAAGTATGCAGTTCTGAATGTGACACATTGAAGGACACTGAATTAATTCACTGAGACATTGATTGATCACTTTTCTGAAACTTCTCAGACTATACAGGTTTTATCCATTGATTGAAGAATTGGAATTTTTCACAGGTAAGCTACTTTGGATTGTAAAACAACAGACAATCCATTTTAAACAGAACACAACCTGATAGTGCTCCATTATGATCAGGAAAGCCTAGACAACCTTAGGAGTTTCTGGAAACACTTTAAATAACCTCCTGGGTGTCAGGAGAGACTACAAACAAATCTAGAGTGGATAAAGATAGAAGATTCAGAGCACAGTAGTTCACTAGGTATCAATTTATCTTTAAAAGTCCTTGCACCACAATTTCATTGGACCTGAACAAGCTGAGTAACAGCTTGCAAGGCTGCAACCATATCCCACAACTCTGATCTGTACAATCTACAAACAAGTTTGCCTTCCTGTAGAGATGACTAGGGTTAATAAGATCAGTAGGCACACATGAGAGAATACTGAGCACAGGGGGCTGAGTATTAGTATCTTTCTGCCAAGAGTCTCAAATGCAAAAAGCAATTCAGAGGGGCTGAGGAGTCTGCTGTAGTCATGTGGATGTGAATGTCATGAGACTTGCTCCTGGCTCAAGGAGGAGCTAGAAAACTGGAAGCTAGATAGTAGTGGTGGAAGTCTCATTGCAATAAAGACTTTCTGCAGTCTTCACTACGGTTAATAGACTATGAGTTTAGGGTTAACAGCCTAGGAGTCTCTTTGGTTATGGTTAGAAGAGTGAAGAGAGGAGAAAAATATGGTTCTGGCAAAAGAAGTTTTTCTGATGCTGTGAAAGGAGTATGTGTCACTAGAAGAATAATCTCAAGTGCATGAAACAATGCAGAGACCAGCCTCTCAATGGTACTAGGCTTTTGTGCAACCATGGAGTGAATTTTGACTTAAGAGGGGCAATGCTAAAGGCTTTCTACTGTTTCTGATGAAGAACAGAAGCTCATTGCCATGTATCTGGTTTGAATTATTGGTATAAGTATACTTCTTAGTCTCACAAGGAACAATATGGCTACACTTGTAAATAAAACAGCCCAGGAACCACTCTCTGGCCTTTAGAAAAAGCAGCATGTTCTCAAGAGCAAACTTGTGCCCTCAAAGCTACACTCTATATCTACCCAAAACAAGGTGCTCTCATCCATATTGTTTTTTAGAAACAGTCCCTGGCCCTTATTATCCTCTGGACCTCAATTGAGTACTACTTTGAAGAGTATTATTTGACATGCATCAAAACTGAGCAAAGATGTGTGCTATAGGCTCAACAGCGTGGGCTGTAGAAGAACAGTGATCCTAAATCCTGGCCCTGTACAGTAAGCTGCTATAGATGTAATCTGCGGGACCACTAAGTCATGGAAGTTAAAAAGCAAAGAAACAAAGGACACTAATTTGGAAATGTTGTATTGAATTATCTTCCTTGAGCTCCCAGACATTCTGTTGCACCAAAGCAAAACTAGTAAGATGTTAATGAGACACAGAAGACATTCTGAATATGGAGTCATTGACTTTTGAATTGTCCCTCTGGTATCTGGAGATGTCCTCACAGATTTCCATGTAAGATCAAGAGACTGCTCTCAAAATCTTTTGTAGTGAAGGACTTTGAGGTAGCAGAATCTCCAGAATAGAGAATTCTTTCTGACAATGAGGACACATATCTTCAACACGTGATGAAAGGCACAAGTCTGAAGATCTTGTCTCAAAAAAGCCATGAGGGGTAGGGAACTAAACTGTTCTGAGGCAGAGAACTAAAAGGCCATTGGAAGCCACATGGCTTAACTCAAACTGAAAGTCTCCTTTTTTCCCTGTTTGCCAAGAGGGAAGGTCTTGGCAACAAAAAAAGGCCAGGCAAACAAAGAAAATTGCTAAGTAACTAATGAACAAACTAACAAGCAAAATGACAGAAAAATGATTGCAAGGCCAAAAACATTGCAGCCTGTGATGAGAGCAGAGCTACATCTGAAGCCAAAGGCAGTAGAAGCAAACCAAGAAGGAAGAAGCTCACCACTTTTCATAAGCTCAGTGCAGAGCACAATTAGAGAATATATATGCTGTTGGGCACTCTAAAGGAAAAAAGTACCTTGGATTGAAAGCACTTCAGCACGCTGCAGTAGATACACGTGAATATACACTGGAAGGAGCAATATGGTGTTTTACTATAATAGGAAAAGACTGAGATCTCACTGTAAGTGAAAAACAGAATGCAACCTTAAATATGGCCTCACAGTGGCTCCTCCATAATTGCTAGTTCCCTGCTGTGTTCCCTATACAGCAGGTCTGGTACTGACATCTGGTACTAATTTAGGGTTCATCTGCTCTACAAAAACAAACATATTGTGGGGCCTCGTTACAGCATGCTTGTCCCTCAACTTGGTTAAACCACGTTCCATCTTGTAAAGTAGATGTGACATAACTGTTTGCATTTTGGCCCTGAACCATGCTACAGATGTTGTAATGTTGAAGAGACTGAAGTACCTTAAACTGCAATGCTGGGGATAGGAAGCAGCAGTAATGCCAGCCCCTCAAAGACAGAGGCATCAGCCCCTCCCCCTTACACCATGAGACTACTCCCATCTTGTTAAATACATTGGTCAGCATGACTCTAACATGAGGTAGCTTAATTTGGTTGTATTTTAAGCTGTGGTTACTTGAGATCAGGTCAGAAAGTTTTATGGGAACTTACTTTGACCCTGCTCATAAACACATTTGCCATTTATATGTGTAAGTCTATACATAAACTCTCAGGCAAGTGAGACACAGCAATGGAGATCTTTATTTATTTATTTTCACACAGATAGAGGTACGTGTTCATTTTGATTTAAACAAAAAAGAAACAAGTTTGGGGACCAAATGAAGGGCTGCATAAAATGGGCAAAATTTCATACGAAGTACCTGAGGTGCACCCACCTGCCTTAGCAAAGGATTTATCCCAAATACTTTCCAGAGTACCAGAAAACTAATTAAGATTTCATTCTGGGATATTTCAGTCTGTACATCCCCACTTACTGCTCCAGGGACTACATGCTGACAAAGCTGCTCCGGTTCCAGCTATTGCAGAAACTTCTCACGCTCTGCATGCTGTTCATTCTCCTGTGGCATTCTCTTTCACTTTTTTGCTCCAGCTACTGTTTCTCTTGCCAATAAAGATTAGTATAACCTTCAAGAAATTCTGGCAGAAGGTCACGGTCATTTCAGGGAGAAGTAAACAAAGTGAGAAAAGCATAGAATTAGATTACTAGAAGAGTGCAAGAACTCTTTGCCCACTATGTATAGGTCATGCTGTCAAACAAAATATATTGGTATTTAACTCAGTCAAAACTCACATAAACTCTGCTAGACACGTGAGAAGTTGCATGGGTCTGGAATTCAGGGCTGCATCAGACCTTAAAGTTATTCACAATCTACAGTCTCTTACTCAACACAGATTGTTTCTCCATTACCTGAGGGGTAAGTAGCTGAAGAAATAATTTGCAAATATTTGGAACGTTTCTGTTTTTAAAGTCAATATGTATATCTTGTTGTTCTCCATAGGGTCTTTGCTGCCTCACAAGTAAATGGTACACCACATTTTTATTTTTGCTTTAAGAAGGAAGAAGTTGATCATATCAGCCCAGGACTTCTTCCAAAAAACCTGAAGTGAGTGAGGTTTCCATTTACTGGGGCCAAAATACAGATGTTTGGCCTAAAAATGTTTTTATTATTTTTATTTTGGATTTTGGAAAAACAAGCACCCAAGTCTCCACAAAAGTACCCAAGTACATGTGTTCTCTCTATTACACTGGAAGAAAATGTAGTAACTGAAAAGGACAAAATGAGCAGGCCTGCTTCCTCTAAGCAGAGCTTTCAGAAATGGAAAAACCAAGCAGGCAAAAAACAAGTGTAATGAAGGGACTCTGACCCCGCAAGAATGTCCTTTTTTTCCAAATGAACCAAATATCTAATAAATGATATTACCTTCCCCATAAATCTTGCCTCACAGAAAACAAAGGAATAAGGATTTCAAAAATCTTCCACAAGAAGGAGCAGAACCATGCTTCAGGGAAGCCAGGGCATCAGATGAGGACAGGCCAAATGTGGAATTTAAACAATATATCAACATGAGAGGGAAGAGCTGAGTGTATGGCTCAGTATACCCCTCTTTGGATCTTCTATGAACAATTACAGACGTGTTATTGATTTTCACACTCACTACCAGAGGTGTGTGATCTTTACCTGGTGTTTGAATTTAGCTGACAATTCCTGATGCAGGATGGAACTGACTTAAATGGTAAATAAAAGCTAGTTAATGCAGACACTGAAGTATAAATTGAGGAGCTAGCAGCAAAGTTCCCATCTGAATTTGCAGAATAGTGTTTATAAGCTTTCCTGTATATATGTGGTTTTGCTGTAACAACAAAGTTGAAGAGTCTTCATTTTCAATGATCAACACCAACTCTAGTACTATCTGTATCGTGCTTGTGAAGAGAAATGATTTAATCTATACAGGGTGCAGATTGGTAGCCAAAATGGAAGAGAAATCCGTCATATTGAGGTTCATGTACTGTGTATATATGGGATTTCCCAATGGATCAGCTAGGTCAATATTACAACAGATTGTCCAGTACTGCAATGACAAATAATGATATCATATGAGAAAATACAAAGATTAGTCTGTTGTCACTGCCAATTTTTCTAAAGTCTATTGTCCCAGCTATATGAGTCAAATAACTGCCTGGTACTGAGTAAGATGTCGGAAAGGAACTGCCTGTGAGAAATAACAGTTTGATGGAGGAAAATTTGGAGGGATGATGCATGGTTCATACAGATAACTCAGAAGTGCCTGAAAAACTATCTTGGGTTTGTGCCTAAGATGTATTTCATAATACAACACAGATTGCAGTATGCTTTCTCCCATCAAACAGGAAACACTAAAGGCATTGCAACAATTTAAAAAAAAACTTTGCAGTTAGGGATATTTATTTATTTAAGGTGATTTTCAGCAACCAACAACATTCAACAGTGGAGCTGAGAAAAGCTGATCAAAGCTAAGCCAGCTGATGCTTCAGAAGTGTTAGCTGTTTTTCAAGTAAGATTAGAAAGTGGACAGAAGATAATGGAGCTCAGTAGCTGAGGTGGTGGGTGAAGTAAGGGAAGTTTTTGTTCTACTATACAGCAAGATAGCTTCTAACAAATGAATAGAGCACATGATTTTATGTTCTTCTCAGCAAAATAATATCAGTCTTCTGGTTGACAGATAAAGTAGTCAGGAAGACTTAATCTACTCAAACTACATGAAACGAGAGAATCATGTTGAAAGAATAAGACATACCTACCCAAGAACACAAGCCAACTAAAAGCATCATTTTTTATGACAAACCTGAAAGCCAAGTAGTACGCTGAGAAGTAATATGAATACTATTGTTTGGAGTCTGGAAAGTCAATAACAGTAGTTGGAAGCAGTCATGTAGGAGAAGACAAATTATGTGATTAGTGATAGATAAACTTAATGGACATAGATCCTTTGGGTTTTGGAAGATTGCATTTCATGTCTAATGTGTTCTGTAAAAGCTACAGAGGAAAACCATTTTGGATGGTGGTGACATTTTGCATCCAATATCCTGTTCATTATTAGAAACTCATAGATGACTGAATGGACTCCCCAGTGTTTATGGTTAGAGTATTAATTAGTTAAACCAGGCATTCGTTCAACAGTCCAGGCCTCAGAGCTGCTGGGAAGCAGCAGTGCCCAGGAGAAGAGGAAAGGGGAAGGGAGGCCATGGAGGTGGCTGGAAGTGGCACTGCGGTCACCCCAGACGCACGGCAGACACATGGATGTCAAGTGCTGCTGGGGTGAGTGCTGTGGGGGCAGAAGGACAGTGGTGACAGCACTGAGCAGCAGGGCGTGGTGTCACCGAGCGATGGATTGTGACCACACCACCCCCACTGCTTATCTTTGGGCGCTGGCAAAGTGTGGCCGAGTCTCGTGCCTGGACTCCTGCTGAGTGGTTGTGCGAGGCTTGGAGGTGGAGAGAGCATTTGGTTTGGGTGTTGGGCTGTGCTTTGGGGACCGCGGGCAGCAGCTCTCTGTCCCCATCCCTACAGCCATCACCTGCATTTCCTTGGCCTGCCTGGCTCAGGCAGCCGGGCCCCACAGGGTGCATGCGCAGCAGCAGAGGTGAGCTGTGTGGGGACACGTCCCCAGGGTGGCCATGGGGTGAGCACTGGGATGCGGGGAGCGGCCAGGGCCAGGGCCACAGCCTGGCCCTCTGAGGGCATGGAGCATGGGGTGGCCCAGGCATGGGGCCAGGAGGGTTTCCTGCTGGGGGACCTGCACCTTGGGAAGTCACTAAGAATTGCAACCACTTCCACTGAACCAGACTGATGCATGGGTTTCACAAACAAAGTTGAATATCCCACTGGTTCTATGTTTTTGTTGCTCTCTTTTTTTGTTTAAACAGAAAATATAAATATATATATATAAAAAGTTAGTTATATACATTAACTATATTGCATATTTTATATGCAGCCCAAGACAGTTCCTCTTCATTCACTGTGGCCCAGGCAAGCCAAAAGGTTGGACACCCATGAGTTAAACTAACAAAATCAAAGTAGGTGGTCTCCATAACACGCTACCATGTTTCACAAAAATATAGGACAACCTCCCCCTCAAAAATATGGCTATTAAAGGTAGAAATGAAAACTATGTTACCATAAGTGTTTTTCATTCTGCAGATCATTTTTTTTGGTCCACACAGATGGTAATAAAATTTCAGAAATCTCTAAAAGAAATTACTTTTTTGTTAAAACAGAAACTCCTGCATGGGATATCAAGTAACTTAGTAATGTCCATTACCAATTAATTACTCATCATAATGGACCTCATTATGAAAAATACGGAACAGTTAATGGCTTTTATAAAAATTGAAAAAATGCCTAATGAAATGAGGTTTGATTTATTAAGTGCAAACAGGGTATGTCACCAACCTGAAATATCTCTTGGATCTTTTAAAATCTGCAATTATTGAAAGCTAGAGGAATAGCTGAGATTATATTTGGGAATATGCATTTAATAGAGGTGCTAAAATAACTGGGAATTTTTCAGGAATATCTTGCTGGATGCCCAAGTCAAGATTCTAAAAATGATACTTGAGCCAAGAAGATATCATCCTTGGTGAAAGCAATGACAGGAACAGTGTATTTGCATCCACATATATACAGAAGCATAGTATATCTGCATATGCAGAGTGGGAATTAAAAACTAATTAAACAAGAATGATTATAAACTACAAATGGAAATAAGTGGGTAATTAAGTCAGTAAGTAGAATGAATTATAATGCAACAAATTTAAAATGGTAAGGCGTTTTAAAAGCACTCAAGAAGAAAAACTCAGTAAATGAATTATAGATCAATAGCTAGATTCAGACAGCAAGATGGTGAAGTGGGATCAAGGAAGAGAAGAAATATTCAACCAACAAGTATTTCAGTGGCATTTGTAATGAATCAAGTTTTGGATCTACTTCTTAAAGTATCACTTATAGAAAATTTGTCATGTATAACTAAGGAGAATGCAAAGTGTTCTCTGCGATAACTAAGCGTTTACAAGTCCACAGGCTTAGATATCTTATGTTCAGGAGTATTAGAGAAATTAACCAGGGAGATCTCTAACAACATAATTTTCAGAAAGATGTTGAACTGGATGACCTTCTGAGATCCCCTTCGGCCTGTATTATTCTATGATCCTATAATTTTTTATTTCTTTACAGAGGCTTTAACATCTTCTCACATAGAATCATAGAATAGTCAGATTGGAAGGGACCTTAGAGATCATCTTGTTCCAACTCCTCTGTCATGGGCAAGGACACCTCCCACTAGACCAGGCTGCCCAAAGTCCCATCCAGCCTGGCTTTGAACAATTCCAGGGAGGGGGCATCCACAACTTCTCTGGGCAACCTGTTCCAGTGTCTTACCATCCTCACAGTGAAGAATTTCCTCCTTGTATCTAGTCTAAATCTACCCTCTTTCAGTTAATAGCCATTACCCCCTGTCCTGTCACTACCTGTCCTTGTAAGAAGCCCCTCCCCAGCTTTCCTGTAGGCCCCTTCAGGTCCTGGAAGGCTGCTATCAGGTCCCCCCACAGCCTTCTCTTCTCCAGGCTGAAGAATCCTAACTCCCTCAGCCTGTCCTCGTAGGGGAGGTGCTCCAGCCCTCTGAGCATCTTCGTGGCCCTCCTCTGGACCTGCTCCAACAGCTCCACATCCTTCTTGTGATGGGGGCCCCAGAACTGGATGCAATGCTCCAGGTGAGGTCTCACGAGAGCACAGTAGAGGGGCAGGATCACCTCCCTCAACCTGCTGGCCATGCTTCTCTTGATGCAGCCCAGGATCCGGTTGGCCTTCTGGGCTTGTGACAAACATCTTGCACTCAGCTGCTAGACCGGTCAGAATCCATTCCTCACCCTCTAAGGCTGCCCCCTTTTCTGCCTTAGTGACCCAAAACAGCCACACACAAAGTGTGCCATGTCAATGCAGCCCTCTAAGGCTTCTGTCCAAAGACCACCTCCCTTTATAAGCACAACAGGATACAAGCTTTAGCAGCTGGAGGTGGTGTAGGGAAGGACTATAGGCAACAGAGAACTTTGTTGTATCTTCCTGGGGAATCAAGGACTAACAGACTTTCCTTCCTTGGTATGTCGCACTCCACTGATGAAGATCTCCTGCTGGCAGCCCTTTCTCCTTCCTTGATGCCTTACCTCCCCACTGATACAGGCAGGAAGCAGTCCCAAAGTCTGTCATAGGCCCTGCTGCTGTACTCAAGGCCTGAGGGTGCTGAGGATGGTGGGAAGAAGACGTCGAAGCAGCAGATCCCACAGCAGCTCCTGGGCCACCTAGACACTAGATCGCAGTGCACTTGCCCAAGAGGCCTGAGAGCAGGAAGCTCTGGGGAAATGCCTCCTGTGGCACGTCTCTAAAATCCTGTTCCCTGGCTGCAACAGGTGAGCCTGCTGCAGGAGCTACCAGAGGAGAAAAGTCAGTTGAACCCTGACAAAGATCTTCATCTACCTGACATGAATAGTGTATATCCTCAGTCATCAGAAACACTCCTTAGGCATCCAAATGGGCTCAGGAGAGCAAGACATGTCAGCAGACTTCACACAGCAGGGCACCTGCTGCAGCCTCCCCAGTCCTCCCGACAATCATGAGTATATAATAACCACTACATTGTTTGGGTTTTTTTTTTTTTGTCTTTTTTTCCCTCTTTCTTGTATTTTCAGTTCCTGGTACGCTGTGTGATTTTAATTAGGAATGTCTGAGTGGTGGGCATATTCAATCCCCCACTTCTGCTGTGGTTTAACCCGGCAGGCAGCTCAGCACCATGTAGCCGTTCACTCACTGTCCCTTCTCCCAGTGGGACTGTGGAGAGAATCAGGGGATAAAAAGTAGAACTCATAGTCTGAGATTAAAACTACTTACTAAGACATAAAAGGAAGAGAGGAACAATGGTAGTAATACATATATATCTATTTACAAGACAAGTGATGGACAATGCAATTGCTCAACTTCCACCCACCAATGCCCAACCAGTCCTCAAGCAGAAGCAGCTCCCGTGGTCAACTCCCCTCAGTTTTATAGTTTTTGCATGATGTCATACGGTATGGAATATCCCTTTGGTCAGCTGTCCTGGTTCTGTCACCCTCACAGCTTCTTGTGCACCCCCAGCCCTCTCAATGGCAGGACAATACAAGAAGCTGAAACATCCTTTGCTCCATCCAACGCTACTCCACATTGGAAACATTGGTGTGCTATCAGCCTTCCTTTTCTCCTAAAGCCCAAACACAGCATCCTACCAGACACTATGAAGAAAACCAGTTCTGTCCCAGCTGAAACCAGAACAACTTCCTTCCCTGTCTATTCCCTATTCACTCCCCAGCCCCCAAATCTCCCTTCTTACTCATCTCCTGACTAGTTTTGGGTCACGTTGGCCCTCTCAGGGAATAAGAGTTTGTTGTTGTTTGAACACTTGCTGACCCATTTCTGTTGAGCTGCAGGTGTTCCTCCCACTCAGATTTTTGACTATTGCTTAAAGATTCATGCCTGGGTCATGGGCTGTTGAATAGTGAGCTGTCTCTGACTTTGCAGGGGAATAGGCATGCAGAGAGCTTGGCTGCTGAATGCATCGTAAGTAGGAGGATGGAGGTAGTGCTGAGACTGAGGAGGACCAGCTGTGAGGACCTTTAAAGCAGGGTTTGCAAGCCATGGGGCGTTAATTATCCCACCATTAGTCTGGAAGGGTATAGCAGCTCTAGGAATAGGTGTTTCAGCCAAAATCATAAGTACAGGACAGGTTAATCATTTCACTGAAGAGCTGAAAGAAAAAAAAAAAAAGGTAACAGGAGAGAAACCCTTGTTTCAATTGGGGCAGAAGGTTTGTTTTTGAGGGCACCTTTCTGCTCCACAGGGACTAATTGGATGACTCTGTCCAGCTATCTTTTATAGTCTCACTCAAAGTCATGCAAAGCCACTTCCTTGCCCTCTTATTCACACCTCTCCTGCCATATCCTAGTGAAAAGAAAGGCAACCAGTGCTCCCCTTCCCATCTTGCGTGCTTCCCTGGTAAGCACCACTTGATGTGCTGCAGCTTGTCTACTCCTTTTTATTTCCCCAGTAAACATTCAGGCCTCAACCTGTGAATTTTTCTGAGGGCCGCTGAGACTTCAGTCACAGGCATGCACCAATTTGCAGGAAGGATCATAAATGACTGCACTAACTGAGGATGCTTGCTCAAAAGGAATACTGGATGGAGTGTTACCAGGGAGGGAATGGTGGGAGAGGAGAGCTAAAGAGGGACAGATGTGATATGCAATTACTTTCCATTCATTTTGTCATTTTTCACTGTAGAAAAGGCATCAGCAAGCAACCTAAATCATTCTTCCTATCTCACTCAGTCAGCTCCTGGACACTTAGTATGACCACGTAAATCAGCAGTGAAGGCACAAATGGTGTCCCAGACATAAGTACCATCCTGAAAGCTATGAGGAGCTATGAGGAGCTGTGTATACAGTCACCAAAGAAACACTCATCCAGACCTCACACAGGTTGCATAAAGCACAGCAAGTACCAGTTGTCTGTGGGGTGGTGGAAAAGTTTTTGTTTGCTCTGCCACAGATACAGCCATTCTGCTTCAAAGCAGACAAGAATACAAGCCACACACGCACTGCACAGTCATCTAGGTACGACTTCAGGATCCAACAATGCAGAGGGCATGCAGTGTTTACAGTACTGCAAAGGTACCCAAATGCCAGGAATCTTTCCCTGCTCTGGAAAGAAGTCCTGGCAACCCTTTTCAGTGATGAATATTTGAAGCACCAATTCACAGCAGATTTGTCCTCTTTACATCCAGACTTTTTTCCCGTTGGCCATCCCATGTCCCAGGATGATGCAGCCATACCATTCCAAGCCTGTTTTCAGCACCCAAAACCTTTGAACAAGACAAAGCAATCACTGAAGCAAAGATTCCCAGAAAATTATGTCCCTCTTCTTTCTCAGACAAAGAGCACCCAAGAAGCTTGGAGTCAGTTTGTGTGGGCTCTTGGGTTAGTTGTTGCATTTAGAGGATTAGGCACACCATCCCCTCACACTGCTCCCAACCAGTGCTCAGCTGATTACCAGACATTGATTCAGAAAGGGTTTCAAGCATTGTTTGTTAGAGCATCACCCACAAATGAACAAGAATCAAAGTAAAGGTGCTTTTGTGTGTCAAGATTTTTGTGAATAATAATGGGGAAAGGCAGTGACTATCAACATCTTCATGAGAGAGACAGCACAGTGCTGAAAGGTCCACAGTCCAGAAAGCAACAGCTCAAAGACAGCTTTCTTTCAGATTACTTTGAGTTCCATTGTTTTGGTCCAGGGAACCTAGCTGAATCTTGTCCAAAGTGAGACCTTGTGTATGTGGATAATACATACGTCGGGCCTCCAGCACTAAGTGCTTTGCTCTGCTCATCTACTTGTGTAGCAATGTATACTTGGTAAAACAGAGTGCCTATGTAGTCTGCAATCTAGTTGCTCTTGGATTTGCTACAGTCTCTACTTTCCATAGTTGTAAACCAGAACCTCAGTTTTTGTCTAGTTGTCATTGTTAGCAAAATATTAAATATTGAAAATGCCTATTGTGCAAAACCATTCTTTTTCTACTGGAGGATAATAGGATTGTGAAACAATAGCTCTGAAAAATATGGGTTGTCCTGTTCATTTTAAGCAATTGACACAGAAACTTGAAGGTGATCATTTGAATGGCAATATAAAAGAAAATTATTTCCCTGTTATTAGTCAGACATAGTGAAGCAATGTTCTCATCATAAAATTCTAAACTGCTTCTTGTTTGGGTATACAAAACCCAATGTTGTCTAATCCATGCTTCCTAACAATCATAACATCCAGCTTTTGTCCTACTATTTTTTAATTTGTTTGCTTCATGAGCAGAACAAAGGAAAGCGTTAAGCACTCAGAAACACAGTTAAATTCATCATTATGACACATAAACACAAATCTACTGGAAACAGAACTAATATCTTTAATTTTGACACAATTTTGAAGTATTCGACTTTGTGACTCTTAACAGTCTTGCAGTATTTTTTACTGTAATTTCCTGAAATAGACTACTTGAAGTAGTCTGTTGGTCCTCAACTGAGTCACAACTTTTAGAATCACAACACAGTCCTCTACAACCTGGGCTAACACAGCAAATGGCAGAACTCACCTTCTGAGCCTGACATTAACGAATGTTGAGAGATGTAATCTGCTAACAGTTTCCACAAATACTTAACACAGGAATGCAGGGACTAGAACCTCCAAGACATGTGCTCTTGTGTTTTCAGGCCCTTCTACCCCAGTCTCCAGAGCCTTCCCTGATCAACACACCTCCATGCTGTCTCTATGCTGATGTTCTCCCTCCTCTGTCAGGATTCTGACTGTACACCCTTAGCCTCCTCTGTTCCTAATAAACACCCTTCCTCCCCTTTGCCTTACCCATGATGTCTCAGAAGTAAGAGCAAGAGTATAGAGAATATATGAACATGAGGGAGGAAAATGCCAAGATACCTAAACTGATACTACCTAACCCAGGATCAACAGCAGTGCAGCACAGTCCTACATAGAGGTGAGAACAGCCATGTTTGCACTGTGTAATGCATTTATAGATAGTCATATCAAGCTAGCAATGGAAACCACTAAAATGTTGGGTAGTGTAGACACTGGCATGCCGTGTCCTGGGAACAACTACAAAGGGAATTTGTTTAAGTAATTTTCTAAATGTGACTGAAAATGTTTCAAGGGGTTTTAATGGCCCATGGCTGTCTGAGCAGATATGGCATGCTTGAGACGTAGGGAATATCCATAAAACATATGAAAATCTGTTTAAAAAATGGTACTGAGGACGGGTGAATTGAGATTATTCAGAGAACAGCAAGTTGGCCAAAGCCGGACAAATTTTCAAGGTAAAGTAAAAAGTCTCATATTTAAAACTCAGGAAGTTCTTTTAGCACATAACAAGTCCCTGCTCCGAAGTATGGACTCGTGATCATTGTCACGGTAGTAAGTATAAGACAAGAATGTGTAAAAGATTCTGAGAAAATGAAACTTAAAACAAACAAATCCAGTCTCAGACAGACAACAAAATTCCAAAAAAAAGCAACTTAATTTTAGCAAAGTTATAAACAATTAAAAAAGCATCCTATAATGCAAAATGTCAGAACCTTCTTACAATATCTCTAACACATCAAGAGGTCTGAAGCTATCTCTACTTTCAGCTTCTATAGCACATAAACAAATGACAATAATTTATTTTACCCTGTGAAAAACACAATGAATTTTCCTTTCATGTAGAATTTTAACATTTTTATCACATCCCATTATCAGTAATATCTTGGGTATAAATCTGGGTCAAAGACAATCACTAACTCCAGAAGAATAGATAGTATTTGTAGATTGTGTGGCAGAAAAGAGTAATAAAGGTGAAAGCAAGGTGAAATTAGAGTTGGACTAGAAGGCATTGTACTCCTAAGGCACAACAGAGAAGGTGAAAATATGAGAGTTAAAAAAGGAAGATAATTTAGGCTGGTATATTTTCCTGTGCATTGATGTAATCTTCGGGACCTCTAGAAATCATCTTTGGCCCTTAATTTTTAACTGACTGAACAGCTTTTTTGTGTATGAGAGAATAGAAGTTATACAGCAATTTTCCCTTGGGATATGCTAAAGTGAAGATGGATATAACGTTCTTTCTTAAACAGAAGGGGGAAGGGATGAGTTCTATCAACACTAATGTTCCCTACAGTTTTGTCTTTGTGAACATACAATTTAATCACCAAGTAGCATTAGATTATTACAGAAATAATCAATTAATAAATCAAAAAGACTTTTTATGGTGTCCACCAAGGCTTGCAGCTCAGAAAATTTAAAGAAATAGAATTAGAAGCCTACATAATTATAAACAAGACATAAACAAAATGAACCAGTGTGGTTTTAGTAAATTGAACCAAGTCACGTTCATAAATACCAGCATGAGAAGCTTCACAGCCAAGTACGCTGTACCAAAAATGTCTGAGCACAGAAGCCTCAAATCGTTAAATCGTATCCTAGAGGGTGTGAGATTCTTTGAAAACTAGCTTGAAACCTGAAATAATACTAGAACAAATTGTTAACCTGAGATCTGATTTCATACTTTCTCTTCAGTGTCTTATAGACAGGAGTTACCTTGAATACAGCAAAGTTCAGTTGATCTGCACCACATAAACATACATTTAAAGCTTAAGCAAATTAGTATCTCATTCAAGTTAATGTACATTCCTGGGATGAAAGGTGTAAATAGCAGATATACCTGGTGTAGCAGACAAACTAGTCATTGCAAGGAAAAAAGTAGCTAAATTTTATGTCAAAGATCAAGAAGGATTTTTTGAAACTTGATCAAAAAATAGTCAATCTTGAAGTCAGGAATCAATTTCTTAATTCTAGATGATATCTAAACCAGATATTTTCTTTTTGAAGTACAAAGCTGGCTATAATTCATATGCTTATACAACATTTACATACAGAAGGTAGTCAACATTGGTTTGGACATCATGTGTGTACGTTGTCACCAGTGAATTAGTATTTCAATTGAGAATTTTATTTTAATATTCTACTATGTATTTGAAGGTTTTCAATTCAGAAAATATGACAATATTCATCCAGGGATCTCTATCAAGATAGAGGTAGAAAATTTTGAAAATAAGCTTGAATGAAACTAAGTCTTAGCATCATATTATGCATAATTGAATATTAGCTTTTAGAAAACAAGAAACATAGGCATGTATCTGTCACTTAAACAGTACTTTCCAAGGTATTTAATTAATCTAAAGTCACAGAAAATACTGATAGAAATCTTTTTTCAAAGAGTATCTGAAAATCTCACCAGTGCCAAGTGAAATGTTTAAGGCTACTAGCAGTGAAACTAATCATGCACACTGTTATATCAATGCTATGTTCAGAACTAATACCGTAGCTTAACTAAACATACATAAAGGTTTTAGGAAATAAACAGTAGCTTATTGGCTCTAGACAGTGAGAGCAAGTGAAACCCTTTCATTTAACTGTTTCTGAGGCCTATCAAGTAAGTCAAAGATACAGTGAAGACAGTTTTGAAATATCAGGACACTGCATTGAGAATGGTTCCAGGCTGTTTTTTGTGGAATTTAGGGGAGAAATACCGGTCCCATTGACATCAGCAGCAAGATGCCGTTTACTTCCAAAGGATCTTCAGCTTTAGCTACAAGAATAGCTACAATGTGAGCGTACCCCTCACTCCCTCCTATGTGAAACCTGAGACCTCAAACGGAACAGCTAGAACTGCACTTCAGAGTAAAAGATAACTCATTCTTTTCAATTATAATCTTCCTGGTGAACTTGTTAATTAAAGTTAATTCTAATGTTTCCTTGTACTGACTTCAGGCTGTGGACAAAGTTCTCACACAATAAACCAAACCTGTGATTTCATTAACTGTTCTCCAGATCATAACACATTTTTTTTGTTGCTACAGAAAATTCAGTCAACAACTCCAACCTAAAAGACTCATTATATGAAAACTATGAGATGATTCTTCAAGTATTTTTAATATCCAGACTTTAGAAATCTAGGAAACAGCAAAACAGTTGCAGGTTTGACACCTGTTGGTACATGGTGCCTAAGTCATAGATCAGGTCCAAGAACTGCAAAAAGGTACTATTATATTTCAAATCTAAAAAGTATAAAGTTTACCTCAAAGTGCCATTTGAAATGTCTTGCTAAAATGCACTGCTATAACTATAGTACTACAGTCTCTTACTGAATTACGGAGCTAATGTATTCCACACACTCATGGTATTCTCTTTTTCAGAAAAAAAGAAAAAAAAGACATCATACTTTCAAGTTTTTGAGGTAGAGTTAATTTCTTAAGAATTTGCCAAGATGTTCTGTGGATTTTTGCTGGTGCTGCACTTTAGCAGCAGAAGCAAAAAAAATAGAAATAAAAAAAAAATTTCAACAGTTTAGTGGAAAATCAATTATAAATTATGTGAGGTACCTTTAAAATTTTCCACAGAAATGGGAACACATCCATTCATTTTCTGTAAAACAAAATGGCAAAGTTCCCTGCAAATTTATTCCAATTTTTCACCTCAATTTTTAGCTGGATTCAATGATATTCTTGTTTCATTTGGGTTTAAGACGTCTTTTTACAAGACAGTTTTGTTTGTTTTTCATGTGATGTTTTCCCATTTCACTTAGATGGCAATTTTACTTAAGTAATGCCCATGAAATCTAACAAATTCAGTCTTTTGAAACCTGATTAACCTTCGTCGTGAATCCTGCTGGAGATTTTGGATATCTAGACAACTCTGCTTGTTTGATGATTCAAAAAGGAGAAAAAAAGTCAGACTCCATGCAGGGTTGGGTATTTTTTGTTTTTGTTTTGTTTTTGTTTGTTTTTTGTCACAGTGTGATGAAGCCCATTAACTTTGAAACAGGCAGATGAGAACATTATATTTCAAATTGCCAGAGAATAGCAAAATATCTAGAAACACAGAAAACATTTATGTTCCTTGTCTGCCTAAAGAGATTGTACTGTTCAGGTAATCTACATATTAACATCAATAGATCCTTTTCAAATAAATAGCAGTCCTTTTTAACTTTAATTGGGATCCACACAAGAAAAACAAAAGATGATCTGCAAATACAAACCAATACCTCATATTTATAGCTCTGGTGTTGAAGAAATCGAACTCTCTGGCTCCATCAGCCTCGAATTACCTCTTCTTGCATTGAAGTACCAATTTTAGAGCAGGAAAAGTTCCACTTGAGAAGGAACTACAGCATCCATTCACAAATTACATGAATGTATACCAGATATATCCCTAGTACAGACTAAACATATTCCTTGTATGGATGCATTCTAGAGATACTTCCGTAAGGGTTACAGCAACTATATCTTCATTCTTGTAAGTCCATCACTATCACAATTAAAAGAAAAAAAAAAAAGCAGGAGACCAGGAAAAGACAGCTGATCTTGGAATCAAGTTTCAAAGAAATGAGAAAACAAACTACTTACTGCTTAAAAGGAAGTTTGGTTTTATCATTTAGGGAAAAAAAAAACAATTATTAAAAGCCCTGTTCTTTTCACACAGAAATAAGAGAGCATTTAAAATACTCACTGAGTGTGCACTCTGTCCATTTATCCAGGTCATTGAAGAAGATGTTGAACAAGACCAGACCTAGTACTGATCCCTGGGAAACATCACTAGCAATTTGCACGGTGATGATAATCTAGGCTTCCAACTAGACTGCGCTGCTGATCACAATCCCTTGAGCTCTGCCAGTCAGCCACTCCTCAATCCACCTCACTGTCCACTCATCTACCCCACACTTCCTAAGCTTTCCTAGGAGGATGTTACGGGAGATAGTGTCAACCCAGCCAGTCATGGCATCATGGAAGGCTACCAGCTTGGTCAAGCATGATTTCCCCCTAGTGAATCCCTACTGATTTCTGATAAACTTATTTTCTTCCACAATAACCTTCTTTTCTTCCACAGCTATGGACTAGTAAAAATTAATTTAATCCAAACTACTTGCTTCTGTTGTCTATATATAATTAGGGTTCACAGACAGGAGTGTTCAGAGACAGATTAATCGCAGCTCGGAATGGAGGCCTCAGATGGCAAAGACACAGATGGGGCCTGGATGTAAAGGTCTGGAACAAAGCCCAACCGAAAGGTTATCCTCGAGGTCTGAGACTAAGCAAGTAGATTGGCATTATTCATAGAAAGAAGGTAAAAGAGATTAATGGGGAAAAGATTAAGAGTCTTCATTTATCTATAACAGATTTAAGGCAACATCTGGAAATTGGTGTAAAGATCTGAAAGAGACAGTAATTAAAATCAGTAGTGAAAAATGTTTTAAAGTATCTAGCTGGAGTGTGACCTTAATAATCTGGCACTATTTTTCAAACAGAATATTTATTTTCATATGAGAAGTATTTGGGAATATTGTAATAAATATCATCACCATTGAAATTGCAACTACTAAAAATCAATTTTCTCTGCCAGCTCCTTTCTATTGAAGTCCCATGAACAGCCATTTTTAAGACCTGGAAAATAAGTTCATGTGGCTTTCATGAAAAAATGTTTTGGTTCTCTGCTAGGCAACAATATATATAGTTTCTCTTAATGTTTTTACTTAATCATTGTAACTGGCAAATCTCCTGTGTCCTACCACTGAAACTGTGTCATTAATCTGGAAAAGGTCAACCACAAAGTAAAAATTTAAATTGAGTTAAGCACAGTTCAGTCATTCTATAAAATCTGGGAGGCACATTCAGCACATTGAAGAGCAATTTAACCTTTATCTCTCCTCTTTAAAAAACCCTCATGGATTTGTGTGTCCCAGGGTGCTTTTTTCAGTTTCTGAGTTTACTGCACCTCTAATCCATTTGAGTGTCTTTCAGTGGCCCTATTTAAGTCTTAAATCTTGAAACGCCACCATTTTTTTCAGTATAGAAACCTTTACTTTTCCTCCATTCAGAAGGAGACTGAGGCTGTGGGTCTCTGAGATGATCTCTGCAAATCTGAATTCAGAGAGGAATCTCCATTCATGTTCTCTCTGGGGCAACGATAGACTAAATAAGTGCACGGTCATCTGTCACAATCCTAGTTATCGTCTACTTAGACCAAACAAAGCTAAAGAGAAAGCAATTTATAAAGCAATTATGAATTTATATGCAAATCTCGTTTATCAGGCAGGCAACCATCATCTACATGAGGAACCCTTATAGAAAGATTGGGTGATTACGCTACTTCAGTTCATTTCACTTTTCTAATACAGAAAAAGAAGACAGGTGATATATATTCCTATTCCGGAATATATGATGTCACCTCTTCATCCAAAAGGGTTCAGATAGACTCCTTTTAGTTCATAATCTGCCAGACTTCTTTAGTCTAATCAAATCAGTATGGGTTATTTCTCAGAGAGAGTCTTCAAAAGACTCCACCCTTGCCAACTGAGATTAATCACCCTGACAGTCTCCTTGAGTCCCTGAACTTTGCATTTCCCTGGCAACCTTAGGATCAGCAGAAAAACCTTTATTCTCCTTTTTGTACATGGAACACATTTCCTAGAAATCTTTTAAAGATTTATATCTCTAAAATCTTTACACCTTTAGTATTATGTTCAGCATATGCCATGCTTCCAAAGATCTCTGAAGTATGTTTTTTGACTTCATTCTCCAACATGTCAAGCCCTATAAACCATAAGACAATGTTGTATGGTAGAACATCTTCATCACTAGAAGAATTTTAGTCAAATTACTGCCTTAGTATACCAAAATTCAGCAAATATTAGTAATTTTAATATACACTTGCATTTTTTCCTGCAAGATATGCATTAGCTTTAATATGGAGAGTAAAGAATGTTGCAGATGGTCATAATTTCTGGTGGTTCTTCCAACTCTGCAGCAGACACATACACTTCTGTCTGCATTTACATACGGAAAAGTAGGTAGAAAGGCCAAAGGCTTAAGACTCTTGAACTCAGAGAAACTTAAATATGTGCTACAAACAAAATGTCCACTTTCTCAACAGTGCCCTAGACTGTCTTGAGGATGCACCCAGTGTAAAATAATATGCATGAAGGATCATGTTTTAGATGCCGGACCTTTTCTGGCATCTACTTTCAGGTCAGTGCACTCTCAGCTCTATATGGACCATGAGTTCTGTGCCATCTGTAAGATTTAAGTTTGCAATTCAGAAATGCCTATATCTAAGTCAGCATTTAAGACATGGTCAGTTTCTTAAATATCGTCAGTGCCAAACAGGTAAGAACTTTCCCTTAACTTCCTTAGTTAAGTCATTGCTTAGATGATGAAAACTCCAGATTTTCTACAGCTGTGTATCTTCAAATAATGGAACTAATCCAGTAAGCCCCTCAAATCCATTGAAACCAAAAGTATTTACATGAGGACTAAACTTCCAATTTATTTCTAAAACTCAAGAACATGCTTCTTTTGTTTTCAAGTGGAAGGCATAGTACAGATGACATTTGACCAGCTCACATAAGGCTAACACTGCTTCAGTTCCTTGTGGGAGAAGAGCTTCTCTCCCGTTTATGTAACACCAATCATTTTTGCTTGATTATCCCCAGTTCATAAAATAATATTTGCTCTCAGCTTTAAAAGACACAGATTCTAGCACATCCTCAAATTACACAGTAGGCACAACACCCATCATTTCAAATGATATCCTATCAACGTTCACATAAAATAGAAACAAACTCTAACAGTACCGTCTTGACAAATCTAGTAGGCAGAGACACTTTCTAGTACTGCAATCCACTACCTACATTTTCTTTTAAATCTTCGCAGGATCAAATTCTATCAGATAGCTACCAGGCCCAAGCTGAAGATAGTTTCATTGAGGAACAGATAGCAAAATCAGAAGTGGTTCTCAAGCCAGATGTCTCTCATTTCCACTTCTTGTTTTCCATGGTGTTACGCTATCATAGAATCATAGAATGGTTCAGGTTGGAAGGGACCTTAGAGATCATCTTGTTCCAACCCCCTGCCATGGGCAAGGACACCTCCCAGCAGACCAGGTTGCCCAAAGCCCCATCCAGCCTGGCTTTGACACTTGTTTCACCAAGCAGCTCCTTTCTCTTCTCCTGTTCCTGTAATCTCAGACTTGTTAGCTGGAGATCATCATTTCCACCACTGGGAAAGGCCCAATCCTCACCACCACATCCCCATCTATTGTTACATGACTGAATATTGTTTTGACAGCAACTGTGACAGTAGGGAAATAAATAAATAAATAAATAAATAAATAAATAAATAAATAAATGCTTATCTTTTCAATCCTACGTAATAAAAAATGGAATGATGGGGAGAAGAATACTAGGTGAATCCTTGAACAATGCTTAAAATATCACAGTCCCAAAGCAAACATTATTTCCTTTTAATTGTCTTCCAAAGAGCATTACACAACGCCTTCTGGCACTAAGCAGACTTCTATTCCTAGATAAAAGAACTGCTATCCTAACACAGTGTGACACAATGTTAAATTATCCTTCTCCATAAAATATTTAATAAATCCACAAAAGTAGAATAACAGATAATGGGCAACCCTATTAAATCCATGAAAAGTGGGATTTTTCATTAGATTTCTTCACGTCTTGACTTCCGAAATAGATTATCCAAACAACATAGCTTACTGCACATCAGAAAAAATAACCACATCCTAAAACTGAGATGGAAATATGCATGTGGATGTTCTTCCAATAAGAATTTAATTGGATTTTTTATTCATTTGCAAAAACAGATTAGCTCCACAGTTGTTGAGATGAACAAGTTTCACAGACTTTCTGAAAGATCTGTGTAGAAAAAGAAAGAATTAGTGTGGTAATAAGTACCAGTACAGTATTAAAATATTGCCAATACAAAAATTCAAGAAGGATAAATATATTTTATATGTAAACATCTCTCCCACATAAGCTAGGTATTGGAAAAAATATTGGTTTTCATAGATATGCTTTCTAAGACATTTTTTGCTTAATTTACTCATCCAAAAATAATAAATGTGATAAAAGTTCTACTGTCCTATGTAATGTCACTTTTATAAATCAGACTGGATTTGCCACTGAAGTTAGAAAGAAAAAATTCCCAGAAAGACAATGAAAAATAATTTACATATACATCAATCAACAGTGACAATTCTCCTCAATTTCCAAGATCTACCCTAGGAGCTATATTTGGATGTTACTTGGTTTCTCTGCATAAATCTAGACATTTTTCTTAAATCCAGTAAGATCTGTGAATTTCTTGTAAATACTTATACAATGTACAAGAAAGGGTTGAGGAAAAATATAAAATCCCTGTGAGCTGAAACTTAATAGATTGCAGTTGGTTGCTCCAAACTGTTTGTGGTTAAAAGCATTTTAAAAGCACAGTGTTATTACGCTGTAAGTCAGGCTTTCTTTCTTTCTTTCCTTTTTNCAGGATAATTTTTACCAGGAATTGTCACCTTGAGCAAATCTTACAATAACCCAAATGCCAGATGTTAATCTCCCTAAACTGTTTTTGTGTGACTGCCTTCCCTGAAGTATCATGGAATCTGTAAGTCCAGTTTCAGGGCACCCAGAGCACCCAGAGCTCTGGTTAATTCAGTAGTGGCTGTGGATGCTGGACAACCTTTAAAAACAAGTTATAAGGCAATGCTGCTGACACAGAGAAAGCAGTCCTGGAAGCTCCTAGCATGGAGAACACCCATTGACTCATCTGGTATTTCCATACATGAAAGTTTGGAAAACTACTTTCTGTTCTCAAATCTTAGGAGGAGCTGGGACTTCATTATGGAGTTTCTTAGTTTCCATCTCACTTAGGCACTTCAAAGAAAATTAAAACTAACCTCTATGTGTCTGTACGTTTATGTGGTTGTATGTGTGAGTACAGATAGACACACATACACACATCCCTCTGTATTGTATTTTGAGGCAGCAAACATAAACTCTTGCTGGTCTTTAGACTTTTGCTATCTAGAGATTACAAGAAGAGAAGCAATGAGATGCATGTATACATGATTAATAGTTTTGCCAATAATAAAGAGAGGATCTGTCTCATAGAGAAGCAGCAAGCCAACCGTTGCCAGTGTCATTTTTGGTGAGGTCTTCCAATTTTGAAAATATGAGCACATGTATCTTTTAGTGTGATATCACCTGTAAATCCACAGTCTTACAAACTTAAACACGCCTTAGCAAACAATAAGGATGAAACAGCTTTAAAATGAATATAATTTGTACCAGTGCTACTGGGAACCTATCTGGTCAGTTTAGGATTGTCAGAGTCTCATACACATTCTGCCAGACACCAAAGAGGATGACAGATGGAAGAAATAGGTTCTGTAACATATGGTCCACTATGGTAGCTTTATATTTGTTTGGAATTCCCTCATCCTAAACAAAACAGCTTGAACTCTTTGCATTGTCAGAAAAGTACAGGGAAGAGATAAAAGGGGTAAGTATTGGGACCTTAAACTATGTGAGAAAAACTGGGCTCCAAAAAGGCAGCAAATGATTGACATAATTTGCCAAATGCTTACTATCATATTTCAAATATCTGAATTTTACGAGAAAAAAAAGCGCATTTTTCTTCCTTCTTTTTACAGATGTTCTGCAAAGTGAAAACTAAAACAAACAACAAAGAAAGAATGGTTTTATACTGGTTTATTTTAATGGAAAAAAGCCTTAAAAACAGCTGCAAAAATGAGGCTTCCTTAAGTACTCCTTAAATATGACAGTGTTGAGCTGAGACCCAAATCTGTGCAAATGGTACTTCTGCAAATATAGCCCTGACACAATGTTGAGTAAGCTCTTTTAGTCAGTGATTGGCATAAAGATAAGTCTTCTGGATCTTTTGAGAACAGACCTGAAAATTACATCTCCTAAAATCTCTTATCTCAGTCTGCTTGGAAATGGTGACTTTCACCTTTATGAAAAGATAACGGATCAAGTAATTTTACCAATATCTGTTGCCTTTCCAAAAATGAGCCATTGTTTATTGAATTTCTGAATAGATGACCGACGATTTTGTGTCACAAAAGTTCCTTCTGTTAAGTTTTTGGTTAGTCAGAGAGCAGATCAGCTGTCCGAGATCTTTTCTGCTTTCTCTATAGAACACTTCCTTTTATCCAGCTTGTATTTATGTCTGCATGAATGCTGTGTGGATATGTTATAGCTCATTCAGTGGTAAAGCAAAACTATTATGTTCTTGTCCACTCTCCCTTGGTTCTGCACTGTCAACAGATTGTGGAAACACAGATACAAAACCAGGTGCCCAGACAGCTCTATCAGCGCAACTGAGGGTGAAGATTCATAATTTTTTGTCCTGTTTCATATGCAAGCAGGCAGGGAAAAAGATATTGGAAAAGGTAGCAAAAAAAAGGTCCATCTCCTTCTGCAGCCAGATCAGTTCACTGAGCTGAATTACTGAATTAATGGTCTCTCCCTAATACCTGTTTAGGGGTGATGTCAAGACTGGAATGCACAGTCAGAAGACTGGGAAGGGAAAGTCATTTCAGTGACAGCCCTCACTTATGTTCAGCTATAGTGACCATAAAATCACTCCTGGGAAGAAAAGAGCCTGTGGCATAGTAGTGAGCAGGGAATGAACCTTGCATGTGGAACTACCAATTCCTTTCTGTATAAGGACAAAGATAACAATCAGGGCCTCTTCAAGATCTTCTGCTGCCTCTCCAGTTCTCCTGTCCTGTTCCCCTAACTCATTTTTCCCTACAGATTCCTCTAGGATGAAGAATAAGGGCTTGGTATGTATTCAGTTCTGCAGTCAGTCAATCCCACACAGGTGGACTGAAAAGAAGAGGATATTTTCACCAATATATATATGTATATATATATTTGTACATATATGTACGAGAGCATTCTGCTACTCAATTTGACTTTCAGTAGTAAAGTTCAGATTTGTGGCCTGAGCAATCATTAGGAGGCAGGACTTCAACACAGGTTTTATGTCAACATTTGTATGTAGCCATGAACTTATTTTGTTCTGTGATGTAATGTTACTCAGGCAACTGAGGCCTACAGCTCTAATATGAAGACATATTTATTGCTTTTTATAGGTAGACACAGGCAAACGTTTGTCAACATGGACACAGCCTGCAGCATTAAAAATTCAAACACAGCATAGGGCAATCACAGAATCAGCCAAGGAAAATCAAGCTAGACAAGAAAAGAATTACTAGTGTAATTTACTAGTGTAAAGCACCCAACTTCTTTTTTCTATTAAACCCAGGCAATTTTGTATGAATAAAAAAGAAAGAAGAAAAAATACAAAGAGATTTCTTTTCATTTGTTCACCTTTAACATTCAGAAGGACAAATAGTCTACAAGTTGGATGTGGTATTGCCATAAGAGGTATCATTCTAATTAATATGGAACACAGAACTTATACTGGAGAACAAGAGCAATGAGTACAGAATGGTAACTTTCTGTTTAAAATATTTGGAAGGTAGGCTCACACTATGACCAGCTTCCAGTTTCCAGTGGTATTAGGGATGAAGCCAGTATAAATCCAGTTGTCACAAAAGAACAAGTTATAGTATATATTAAACCACAAGAAAAAAAATAAAAGCTTTCAAATAACATTAAGGGTATGACTTAAGCCTTCAAAAGCTAGGAAATTCAGAGTTAGGCCTGTAACTCTGTCCTCAACTCACCTCATTTTGTTTAGTTATTATAGCAGATATGAGAGGAGCTCTATGAAACATGAGGGTTTTGGTTTACAAGTATCAGCGCAAAATTTGGCATTTGTGTGCACTATGCAGGGTGTGACAATTTAGCTAGAACTGACAAAGTCTTCTCATAGAGAGGAACATTATATGAGCAACAAGTCAGATCCCTGCATTAAACATTAACAATAGAATGCATGTCTCTCTTTACCTGATTAACTTTGTGAACCACGTTCGTGGACTTCATATAGCTGACTTCTGGAAGTATTTGCTGGGAAATGTAAGAATAGTGGGCTAACCTGTGAATGTATCCAGGTCTGGACTGAATAAGCAGGTGACTGCAGTGACTGTTATTTGAATATACTAAAGATAACAGCCAAAACACAAACGCAGCAAAGTGGGTTGATAAATAGCAATGGCTCTCTAATGAAAAATATGTGATCATTTGATCAAAGCGATGAGACTCAACAAAAAGAACATTTAAAAAGTACCAGCAGATTATGAGATGAGAAAAAGAAATGACTAAAAGCAGACTAGCTACAGGATATGAAGGAAATATTTTTTTCTGATACCCAAGAATAGTATGAGTTGCATCAGTCTGAGTCGAAGCTGTGAGGAAAGACAAGCAGAGAAACATATGTACATGTTTTATTTAGCCCTACTTATGTCTTACACTTGCTAAAGTGAAGTGATTGCTTTCTGCAACACTCAAAACTTTATTATGTTTGCTGTCACAAGTTGTAAATATTCAGAATTTCCATTTAGATTTGATCAACTTCTGAATCACTCTAGCAAATATTATGAGTAGTTCTACCATCCCAGTAAATTTCAGCATACCATGTAGGAAAGACTCTGTCATTTACCATCTTCTGCAGATAGAACTGAAGAGGTGGCTCATGATTTTTCTGACTCATCATACAAGCAGTAATGTGTACGTCTGAAGAGATGAACCTGTGATGCTTACAACATTAATATTTTGAACAGCTGCAGATCTGGGAGTCTGCAGGCTAAGAAAGTTTGAGAGGGAAGTCCAAATACTCTAAGGAGGCAGTGTATGGGAAACGTGCAGTGAGGAAATGTGCTAGAAATGGTTGAGCTAGAAACAGTTACTGAAGCCTACTGAGATGAAGGGAAATTTAAAGTACATACGTCTATTAATGTGGAACCATAACACAGAAGTTTGGTTAGGGTCTATTTGGGAAAAACATGACAAGAGCATTGGGAAAAAAACACCAGAAGGGATTTCTCACCTGTATAAACTCATAGATTGACAGAATTGCTGAGGTCAGAAAGCACCTCTGGTGACTGCCTAGTCCAATGCCCCTTCTCAGACAAGGGTTAGAGCAGCTTGCTCAGGCTCATGTCCAGTCAGGTTTTGAATATCTCTAAGGATGAAGAATCCACAGCTTCTCTGGCCAACCTGTTCCTGCATGACTACTCTCATTAGTAAAAAAAATAAAAAAATAATAAAAAAAAATCAACAAACAAACAAAAAAACATTTTATGTTTAATCAGAATTTCCCGAGCTTCAATTTATGCCCATTGCCTCTTTTGCAAGATACCACAGAGAAGGTTCTAACTTCATCTGTTTTCTCTCTCCATTCAAGTATTCTTACACTTTGATAAGATCCACCTCTCTTTTTAGGACTAAACAATCCCAGCCCTCTCCATTCTTCTTCATACATCAGATACTCCAATCCCTAAATCACCTTTGCTGGACTCCTACATGTCCACATCCACGTAACCTTTTTCCTTGAGGCTTAAACTACATTGTGTCAGTACATGACTGACATAGGAGAGGTGGATGCTCAAGATCAGCTAACAAGACTGAACAAAGCCTCTATAAATTAACATTCATGTTGAATTACCTCACATATCAAAACATTCTGAAAAAAAAGTTTTAGCTTCAATGAATAACACACCAAAAGAAAACGAAAAGGAATTAAGTTACTGTAACATATTCTGAAACATTAAAAAGCAGTTAATTAACTCAGGACAATGTTCACAACCATGACCTGAAACTCTTTTAAATTTTGAATTCATTATAAGCCCTAAACACAACTGGTGTTCCTTGAAAGGGCTGCAAATATTATGAACAAGCCATGACCCAGTTTTCAGCACAGTTGCACCAAACTATTTTTGTGTTTACACAAAGATAAGAAAAATGCCTATTTTTGCATAGTTTCAAAACAAAATTGAGGGGGCAGGAAGGACAGAACTGTAGGCTGGGATGAGTTTCACTTTACAGTTTTGAAGCAACCAAAACTCAAATTAAAATGAACATGGCGAGTGCATAGAAACACAGGAAACAAAACCAAAGAAAAGGTTGTAATGGAATGTTATTACAGCTTTTATATCTATCAGGGTAGCTAGGTGCAATCACAACAGTATTTGAATAAAGAACTTTGTAGTGATTTTTACATGTGATTCTTACCAGTAGGGTCAATACTAGAATAGTGTGTGTAATTCTGAGGCTCACTGTTAAAATATATGTGTATGTATTAAAAAATTGTATAGGACAAAGAAAAATAAGAAATGAATTGTGATTTGGAAAATTAGACTCAGAATGACAGAACAGAAAAGTTCAATCTAGTTAATTTATCCAAGAGAAGATAATTAGGTGACCTGATAGTAGTTTATCAGTCATTAAATTAGAAGGCTTTCAATAGTGGATTTTATTTTTAATTAGGAAAAAAAAAAAAAGATGAAAAGCTAATAGCTAGAAATTGAAGCTGAAAAATTGTTACTAACAATAAGGTGCATATTTTAGATTAAGAAAATTCTCAAATTAAGAAACAACATACAAAGGTTACAGAGAAATTATTCACCACTTTAAGACACTGAATGAAAAAAAAGGTCTCCATACATTTTTCCTAAATCCATCAAAAGGGGCTTAATGCTAAGGTTATTAAGATTTAGAATGATGATTTCAGTGACAATGAAGTGAACATTATAGGAAAAAAATCTCATAAATATCAGTTTAGGAGACACACGGATGAAAATGCAAGTTGAAAATTTCTAACTTTATAAAATTTCTACTGATTTCTTTTCACTCTGGTCTAAATTCCATCGAAGTTATTAAGATTTTTTCTGCTGGGTAGAAAAGACAGAATGTGAGGTAAGTTTGAGGACTTCTGAAAATCTAACCCTTACTGTCACAAGAGCTAACATTTGATAAGGAGCTAGTTGTTTTTCTTCTTCACGGTTTCAATAACAAGTTCCTTAAGCAGAACAAACGAACAAATAAATGCTGATAATAATT
Organism: Penelope pileata; assembly: GCA_013396635.1. Classification (NCBI taxonomy): domain Eukaryota; kingdom Metazoa; phylum Chordata; class Aves; order Galliformes; family Cracidae; genus Penelope; species Penelope pileata. The sequence continues at coordinate 313,671 of WBMW01004938.1, forward strand.
CTCACATAAGGTAGTTCTGCTTTGAGAGCAAAGTAGCAGTGTATACAACCACACTAGAAGCCTTAGAAAATAAGCTTTACAACAATATATCTTGCAACAATATTCTTTTCTTTCAGAAGTATTCCAGGTCATATTTGTTTACCAACTGTCATAAGCAGAAATGGAGAGAGAAACCCCTGCTCTACCTATCTGTGAAATGCAACCAACCTCACGTGTAGCTCAACAGAAATTTCCAGCATCCTGCTCATACAAATTTACAGAGAATTTGAGGTAGTTAGCTGGATTAACAAAGCCAACCATTATGCAAATCGTTTACAACTGGAATATGCTTTCACTGAAAACATTCAAGAAGTTTACTCTTGCTGTCCCAGAACACAGAAGTAGTAACTCAGAAACAAATCCTCAGCTACTGTAAAAGTGGTACCCAGAATCACCAGATTGTGAGAATATTAAATCAGGCTGAAGACAGAACATAAGAGCTCTTTTAGAGAGGAGCTGTTGGTGGCCCATTTTAAGATTCAGCTCCTCAGGATTAAGATGTCTTTCCCTGTACATCTTGCAGTGGGACTAACTAAGCTACCAGAGGTTAATATGGGACAACAATTCAAGTTATGCAGTCAATTGAACAAAAGGTTCTCTCAAATGACTGGGAGTTCTGCTCAGTTGAAGGACTCAAAATTTGTCCCAGTAATAGAAGGCCCTACTCTAATTAAGTTATTCATTTTTAGCCCTAAGCATTCCTCTTCCTCAGTGGAGTGTGCCAAAAAAACTCAAAAACTGAGCACCACAGAAGTAATATTAAACTTTAACAATGCTTTGCACTGACACAGGGAGGATTCTCAAAGCTATTTAGAAACAATGGCATGATCTGCAACTGGAGCCAGGGAATTCACAGTATATGATACTTACAAAGTTCATTGAGACCATTTCCTATTCTCATATGCTGAAGTTTTTCTTGCATCTCATGTTCCTATGCATAGTGCTTAACCAAGAAGAGAAGAGGAGAGATAAGAACTTTTAAAGTAACGAACATTTTGAAAGGATTATTTTTTCTGAAGTTTTAGGTTTTTCTACTTGTTTAAATCCGTTCAAGATACGTAGCATTATCACAGAACGCTTTCCAACCTTTAAATTTAGGGAAATGTTCTGCTCCTGTTTAGGAATGGTTTTAGTTCACACTTGGGATTTGCATCTTGCAGAAATTGTAGCAAGGATGGTGATCTGGTGATCACTTGTGAGTGCCGGACTACAAAAAAATGCACGTTTTTAAAACAGCAAAGCACAAAATTGGCAATATCCACCAACTGACACTATTTTGATTCCCACAGAAGTCATGAGCTGAAACATCTCACTGCATGGCACAGACCACTAACATGCTAGTTAGTTGTTCTTACTAGTTGTTCCTGCCTTCATTCCCATTTATTCTCAGCTGCATCATCCATTTCCCAGTCAGCTCCATTCTCCCTCTAACCAAATCTTGCCTAACCAGTCCCTGAGTACACCAGGTTAGATGTCACAGTATTTTTGTTGGCTTCATCTCATGTAATGCATGTTATCATATGGCTACTCATCTGCAGAAGATTCTTTTTTCTTTGCTCAACAGAGTGAGATAAGAATTTCTAGAGCATGATTAATCCTTCCAAATACAGATTACTAAAACAGGTCTCAATCTAAATGTCCTTATAACAAACACAAGAAGGATGTGGAGCTGTTGGAGTGGGTCCAGAGGAGGGCCACGAGGATGATCAGAGGGCTGGAGCACCTCCCCTACGAGGACAGGCTGAGGGAGCTGGGACTCTTCAGCCTGGAGAAGAGAAGGCTGCGGGGGGACCTGATAGCAGCCTTCCAGGACCTGAAGTGGCCTACAGGAAAGCTGGGGAGGGGCTTCTTACAAGGACAGGTAGTGACAGGACAAGAGGTAACGATTATAAACTGAAAGAGGGTAGATTTAGTCTAGATATAAGGAGGAAGTTCTTCACAGTGAGGGTGGTGAGACACTGGCACAGGTTGCCCAGAGAAGACATTGATGCCCCCTCCCTGGAAGTATTCAAAGCCAGGCTGGATGGGGCTTTGAGCAACCTGGTCTGCTGGGAGGTGTCCTTGCCCATGGCAGGGGGGTTGGAACAAGATGATCTCTAAGGTCCCTTCCAGCCTGAACCATTCTATGATTCTATGAAACACTTCATTAATGATTAGAGGGAGCCTAGATGATCAGCTCTGTTGTCAATGCTCACATTACAGACATCTAAAGTTGAGTAAATTGAATCCCATCTTTCATTGTGAAATGATGTTTGTACATCAGGCAGCAGTAATTAGACAAGGAAAGTACAGACATACAACAAAACACCCATAACTATTCCTAATAATTTTCAAGTAGCAGATAAACATCATTAGCAGCAAATCCAGAAGTATTTGTTGTTCATCAGTCATGTCTTATCAACTAATCTCCGCATTAATGGACTGTTGACTGAACTCAAAGATTATATATTGCAAAAGGATAGATGAGAAGGACATGATTAACAGGTAATTATTTGTTTAAGATAATTTCAGCTTCTGATTGTTTGTGATACCATTTCCTGTCCCTGTTGTAAACGAGCATTCTTACTTCCACTCCTGGTGCTAGCATTCACGTGGCTACTTGGCCAGCAATCTAATTCAGACAAAAAAATAAGTAGTCTCCAGCTAAAATTCAAAAAGCACAAATACACCAACCATTGTCTGAGGATAGGTGAGGTCACCACTTTTGGCAGAAGCATGTACTTAGATCATCAAGTGATTGTGAAAGCACAACTGTAGCTGCATGCAGAAAGCTACTTCTCATTATCATTTGCACTGACACAGCATGTAACCACTCAGATCCCTGCTAAAACATGATGTGAAACTCATTTGTTAGTGTTTGAGAGGTCACCTTACAACTGGGGAAGTACAAAATGAGTGCTTAAGAGGTAAAAAAGTTGGTGTTCAAGAGTAAACACAATCAGATAGTGGAAAGTTTCATTTTTAAATGGAAAGAAGTTAAGAAATGTTGCAGCCGAAGCAACTCATAATGTCCTGAAATTTTGATTCAAAATAGGAAGAAAACAAACATTCAAAATAAAAAGCACTTGTTGAAAAATTCCATATCTCTGCACCAAAACATAGGGGTTCAAATCTTCTCAGTAAAATAATTGCAATTTTTTCTCTTGGTTTCCTGGAAAGAAGTGGAGTATTTGGAATAAAATTTGCTCCAAGAAATCCTATCTGAGATAGATACATACCACTGAAAATTTCACTTAAATAGTTAAAGTTTAGCTACTGAAAACAGGATTTTATAATGAGAGATGCATCTTTTAAGACTAGGTAGTGTTTCCAGTCCCAGTAATAACACCTGTACTGCAGAAATTTCTGTATGAGAAATTCAGGTGCTGAAGTGCATTATTATGAGTATATGCTGACATTTTCTTGTTATTCCTATAGATGCTACATGAGCATATACTGAGTGCTATGCAATAATAATGATGATAATAGTAATAATAATAGTAATAATATATCATATAATATTCATCCTTGCAAAAATAAATGGAATACAGAATAACTGATACCCACAAATAGTCATGTAGCCTAAGCAAACAGAATTATATATCTATAAGGCAAATGCTTTTGAAAAAGAGAAGCTACACCACAGAAATATCTTCAAACTCTAGTTCTCAAGTCCAGGAAATAAATATTAATTATTACTAATTCACATGACTATGCTGTTCATACAGTCCAGTAAGGCACAGTATGGATACATTGAAAACACAGTCTCTGTCTTCAAGAGTTTACAGGATTCAGTCTAACATATTTATCATAAAGATGTTGATCCAGATATTCATGGACACTTGTTTGAAGTGGTGTTTTGATTGCACATTTCTCAAAAATATGTATCACTTCATGATCTTCTAGATAATATACTGGTAAAAAGGAAATTTAACAAATATACCCCCCTAAGCCTTGTGAGGGCCCAAGGGCTAATCAAAACCACTACAGGACTTTTAGCAACTAAACTGAATTAATCAAATCATCCCTGCTGTTTTTTGTTAATGTTTGGACAATCTTGCTTTTCTACAGTTTCTCTTGCAGTCTGAGTATAGGACAGGGAGCCAGAAACTCCTTGAGTTTTAATCCTGGCTCTGACACTGATTCTCTCTGTGGCTTTGGGCAAGGAATCATTGTTCTATAGTAAAATGCTTGTATTGGCAAGATGAAGAACTACTGTAGATGATCTAATAAAATTTTTCCATCTTTAATTTCTATGATTCCCTAATACTAAAAACCTAACTTTCAGACTCCCATCTGAAGAGAAGAGATAAGTACCTACCCAGTTTTCTGGTGCGCTAAGAAGTTCTTAAGTTATAGGATGCAGCATTTCACAGGACTGAAGCTATAATGCCTAATTGGTATCTTGTTTGGCATCTTTTTAATTGACATCTTATAGGGGCTGCATAACACAAGGACAGATTTAATAGCCTCCTTTTCTCTCTACTAATCGTTATCCTAGCATTCGTTCACTGGAAAATCTGTCTGCAGTGATTTGGGAACCCTTCTGTTATGTTTAGGTCTTCTCCAAAATGTTTCAGAAAAGTAAAGCAACTTCCAAACCAGCCAATGGTGGATTTTTTTTCTTCTGGAAAAGGTAAAGGAAGAGGTTAAGCGCAATAGGGCAAAGTTCCTAGAGTGATGCTTATGCCAATGCATACAATGACACAGTCATTGTACAAATGCCTGCATTCCCCAGCTGTTATAACCAGCTCAGTTACACCCACTGGTTGCTGACTGAAGATAGACTCTTATGGGTGGCTCTAACTTGACCTGGAGAATGGACTGATGAAAACAGCTCCAAGTTTAGGATAACCCAAAAAAGTCAAAGCCACTTTGGGATCTGTTTTTTTCCTAGATATGCATGACATTAGCTAGAATGGAGAATCAAGCTGTTTTTGCTGATATTTAAGTGGCTTCTCAAGGCTGCAACTTGACAGAGAATCAATTCTAAAGAGTTGATTACACACAAATGCTAAGTGTTTTTTCTTCACTTTGTCTTCTCTTATAATTTGTTGTTTCTGGAACTACTCAACTGGAATTACTCTTTTCCATTTAAATCTTCTTTAAGGATTAACTGTAGACTACTTGTTTGTTCCACAGAGGTTTTTTAAAAGTTTATGGACATTTCCGTCTTCCAAACCCTACTCTGATTCCCTTCCATTTTATTTTCCTCACTGTAAATGCCTGGATCATCTTTGTGCAAGTGCGTCTCTTAGACTACTTGTGATTGCAACCTCAATTCCTTGCCATTCTGGAAACAATATTCTGCTAGACATCTCAACCTTCTCTCTCTCTCATTGCTTTCATAATGCCATTTCTTATTCAGAGATGCTTCATTCTTCAGCATACCACCCTCTGCTGTAAGACAGCAGTCCACCAAACTGACAAGGGAAAACTCGGAGATAAACATGATTCATGGCTCTCGCCAAGTTATAGTGCATTTTGAGGTTCTTAACTGTGTGCCAACAGCTGTAAAATTGCTCTTTGCAATCACGTGACTATCCCAACATGAAAATACTAACAATGATGACATATTACTCTTATAAACTGAAATTCTGCCAAAATTAATTTTCATTCAAGAATAGATTTATTTGCCATACTATTTTAACAGTGTTATATGATTTGTGTCAATAGACACTTGCTGCCCCAAATGTCTACAACAAAATGACATTATCACAAAAAATATATATGATTACTGTTATTTACAGCAAATGTTGGTGGAGTTGTTACCTTAAGCAAATAGGCCAACTATAAAAGAGTGGTTGGTTAACCAATTATCACATTTTCTTAGAAAAGAATGCATAAACCTCAAGATATACCACAGTTAAAAGCTATTTCAGTAACCGGAAAATAACTGAAAGACATCTAGAAAACTCTGGAAAAAATACCGCTTCTCCCAGAAAAAAAATTTACTTCATGCAAGTCACAAGAAAGTTATTATTCAAGCTAGGTCACTGACAAGAGATGTTGTTAATGATCCCATTGAAATTATTAATGCATTTAACAATTACTTTGCAAACTATAATATTATATCCTGGGAGAATATTGAAACATGCTGGTTACTTGGATGAAGATCAAATAAGCTCAGGATGAAAAGCTCAGACTCTGAGAAAGTTTAGAGTAAGTACTACATGATTAATAAAAACTAAATGCCAGACAATTTGCATTTAAATCCACAAAAGTGTGCTGCCTGCACCCTACCACACGGTTTAGTATTACACAATAACTTAGCACACTTCTGCACACATAAAGTCTTAATATTAATACAATACAAGGATAAGTCTAGTGCTACAGTTATATACTAATATGACAAAGGAATACTGCATGCAGGTGATGCACAACTGAAATGTCTTTTTAGTTCACAAAACAGAACTTCCTCTAACATTTTGGTAATATGTAACTGTTACAGCACTTTGCACATAAGAATGTATTGATCTCTCTGTTTACTTGCCAAGTAATTTAATGATGAATATTCTTAGTTTCCTATCTTATCATGTGACATTAAAATACTGTATGCATACAGAGTTTGTATGGTATCTTACAGTGTAAGGTGACTTGCAGCCTCTAGTTATTCTCTAAAAATCCTATCAGAATTGTAAAAGATCTATTTACATTTTAGATATCATTAAGACAGGGAATAAGAATTTTTGCTATAAAGTAAAAATGTAGGAAGTGTAAAAGAGAAAAATGCTTGAAATAATTCTGTCAAGAGTGATTTGGGATACTGAAATCTACCTAGGAAAGGAATACTGAACTAAAATGCAGTTTTTCGTCAGCCCTTTTAGTTCATGGCTCATGTCCATTAAAAACTCCTTTGTGTGTAATGACAGCATGGCTCTGAAATGAGTAATCATGAAGCTGCTTCGTGTTCCACTTGCCATTCATAGTACCTAGTTGCAATGAGCATAACTAAATAGTCTCTTGAGGTCTCTTCCAACCTGATTTCCTAGAACATCCATGTCCAGGAGTCATAAGCCTCCTGTTCACAAATTCTGACAATTTAACATGGCTAAGTTTCAACTCCAGATCTTAAACAGATTCTTTATATTTGAACACTTACGACAGTTGTAACTAACAGCGATCTCAGACCTGGTTGTTTCAAATGGAATAGTAATCAGAGCATACTTGTGACAGATGACACGATCACATGATTTAGAGATGGCAGTAGGAAGTTGTGTGTGGAGGTTGAGTATACGCACTGTGAATGCAACCAACAGGATAAGTTAAATGTTCTCTTAGCTGAAAATTAATTTGTGGAGTTAATATTTGGGATGCTGTTCATGAATAAACTAGACAAGTTTCTCAGTGTCTGTTACGGTCTATACACTACGAGGAGAAAGGCTAGCTTTCACCATTTCACCTTGGTTAGTTGTTCCAAAAGCTGGGAGACTATCCTTCCATGAGAAAACAAGTTTTCTTAATAACTATTGCTTTCAATGTTACATTTAATTTTTCTAGATTGGAAAAAAAGAATATTAAATAGATGCTAACAGGCTGCATTTACGCAGGTGAGAGAAGAAGTAAGAAGAGATGACGGGTATGCTGTGTGGAAAAAATACGTAAGACAGCTTCTAGTCTTGTAGAAACAGAAGTAAAGGCAGCTGCACAAATTTCTGCACGCTACCACTAGCCTTTGTGCTTTGTCACCTGTGCTCCTTGTGCTAACTCAGCTGAGCCACTGTAGATGCATTAGCATATTTTGTTACCTCTTTGTGAATGCAGAGACATTTTCCCCACACCATGCTCTTCTCTTTTTCCTTTGCTTTCCATGTAGGCTTTACATTATAATTCCTGAAATCCTAAGAAATTGCACCCTCCACTCTGAAAACTTCCTCCTTTGTTCAAATGAATTTTTGTTACGACTGATGGCCTTATTATCTGTTCACATGCCTTTAAAATCTGACCACAGTTCTAATCTAGATTAGGTAGGCAGTGACAGAAATATATTCTCCACCATATAGCATCCCAAGGGCAGTTCAATTCCCTTTATCAAGTTAGTGGATGTATGTCAAATACTTGTTGTCATAGGTACTACAGGACATCACACAATACCATGACTGGAACTCTTTTTAACGGGAATTTGACAGAATTACTGCACGGTAGAGATTTGTTTCCTCTCTCATTCCTCAAGTGGCCCCTCAGGTAAGCAGGAGGCATTTTGGCATGACAGAGTATGAGAATTTTGTCTTGCTGTTGCCTGTCACAAGCCTGTTTAGGCTTTGAGTCGATTATTTCTGTCTGGGATACAAAAGACAATTGGGAAATTTAATTATTTAATTCCGTCTATCAAACATCTGAAAACAGTAGCAAAATAAGTTTTAATATCGGCCATCTTAATCAAAGCACCAGTAGGAATAAAGTACTGTTCAAAGACAAAGAGAAGATGCGAAATTAACCAGTTAGTGAAACATACGGTTAAATGTACCAGTGAGAGATGCTACTCAACCACATACTAATTGTCCCTGCTGAAATGACTACTGAGTTAATATTGCAAAAGCCCCTAAAATTCTCGTGAAACAAAGGTAAAATTTCAATGCTACAGGTATTTCTCTCTTTCATTTTCTACTCACTATCCTTCCTTAAATTATAATGAATAATCAGAGGTAATTATCACATTTCTATAATGACAGAGAACATGCACATCCTAAGACAGAGGAATAATTTGATATTTATGAAATGTTTCTTTATTTATGAAGCATCTGTCTAGAAGTTTAATTCTCTCTACTGCAGCTTTTCATTACAATTCTAACGCAGATGAATAATGAACAAGATTCCTATCTAGGCCATTAAAATTTGAAAAACGATTACCCTTTGATGACTCCAAACCAATGCCTCACCCAGCTACTGTATGAAGTTCTCAGTATTTTTGTTTATTTTTCTGTTTCCTATTTCAGTCAGAAAGGTTAAAATAGGAAAGCCAAAACCTGGAAAAGAAACAAAATGAAAGAGGGACAGGGGAATGGGTGTGTGAAATGTTGGGGAGGTTAAATAGCAAAAGGTTCAGATTACAGTGCATAAAGAGGCCAGAAAAATATTAAAAAAAAATATGAAGTTTATAATATTGGACAGAGAATTAAAAAAAAACTAGAGCAGCAGCATAAGAATAGATAGACGACAGCTGTGGGTGGATGAAGAGAAAGAATAGGAAGGGCCTGATCTTGTTCCCACGGAAGTCAATGGCAAAACTCTCATTGACTTCAGTGGAAATTGGAGAAGCCCACAGTGAATGAAAATTCATCACCATGAGGGAGGGAGAGGGAGGATAACTGGAATTAATAGAAGAATGAACAGGGATAGGGAAAATAAAAATTGAGAACAGTAATTGAGGCCTGAGGTGACACAGTCAGAACAGTATGCATCGCCAAGACCATTAGGGAGCCAAAGGCCCTCTGCACATCACAGGAATGAGGGCCTGGCTGAGACCGAAATTCTAGAGCTCTTACTTTGACAAAAGCCCTGTCGACTTTGGCAACCAAAGATCCAAGAACAGGGATCTTCACATTGTTCCTGACTTTTGAAAGTTTTTCTTTTGCTTTGTTTTACGAGATGTCAGCTCCTGTCACCTTTGCTTCCCAACAATTTGATGCAGAAACCACTGGGACAGCTTGTCAGGTAAGGTGCTATTGACTGTAGTGAGCACAGTGAGGGACAGCACCTGACGGCTTTGAGGCATTACATGTAGTACTGATGGCAACGGTTGAGGCTGCTCAGCACTTCTGATCTGATAAACTTGCTTTCACTCAGCCACCAAAAACGCTACTAAATTCCTCCTACTCAGATGCTACAGGATGCTTTTACTATGCATCTTGTAATACTTGGTGTTTTTCTTAAAGCCCTTCTTTTTCTTTCTTTCTTTCTTTCTTTTTTTTTTTTTTTAAAAGTTTGGTCCAAGTGTATCCCAAAAGTGTATCTCAAAGTCCTCAGAAATCTAGAGACAGATAAAAGAAAGCTAGGTGCCATTCCTGGGGTCTGTTTCTATTTTCAGACTATGACTTTCCTAATCTTTGCCTTAGGACACCAGTTGACCTACTATCCCCAAGCCTCATCATTTCTTCATGAGTTAGCAAAGATTGTTAAACTCACCAGCAAAGTATGTGTATCCGTTCCCCCCTAGTGGAAGATAAAAGCCTTCTGCTACTACGATTTACTTCATTAGCTCAAGTGCTAAACAGCTGTTACATATTTTAAGAACCCAGCCCCACTGATGACCCATGTGAGGATCAACAAAATTTCACAGGATTGAATGCTCAGTGTTTTTTTAGTATAATTTTTGATCCAGTGTTGTTACTGAAATGAAAATTGCTTTATGTAGTTTTGATGTGCCTCTCTTGTGCATATGTACATGGACTTGAATTGTGTCCATAATGATACAGTTCTTCCAAGTAAAGCCAGACCTTATTTAGTGCATGGTGCTCAAGGCTTTCTGACAAATGAGAAGAGCTACCAGAGTCTTGCCATAAGGCATAAAACTGAGACTGGGACATGCAGGATACAAAGGGATGTCCTCAAGACTAGAGCAGTTAAAGCTTCCCTAACTGGTTTATACTGGTTGCTGCTGCAGCTCTTAGGTGCTGCTGTGAAAGTCACATCATCTAAAATTTTCTAAAGTGGACAAGATGGTTGCTTTCTTTCTTTCTTTCCATCTTTGTTGTTGTTGTTGTTGCCCAATGTGAAATCACACAGCAAGCATGTTGAGCTCTTACTGCTGCGACTGAGGTCACTGGGACCAAAAATGTCTCAAGATGAGCTCTACTCTTCACTTAGGCTGTTCTTATAATGCCAACTAATCTATGTCAGACCGGCCACCTATGTTCTTTGACTTATTTTAGCTACAGTCTGTTTCTTAGTTCTTTGCATAAAATGTGATAATAGTCTTCACTGAACAGGACTGTCATTAAAATAAAATCATTAGTAATTTTCAAGTGCCATGGACAGGTTGAAAAGACTAAAATAATTACAGCAGTTCTTCACATGGTCTTAAGCCGGAGGCTACTTCTAATTCTGAGATTCTGTAACATGCATTTCAATTTCCATCCAGCCCACACCTAGCCTCCGCAAGAGTCTCAATTACCTCAAAGTGTAAGAAGTATCTAAAATTCTGCTTTTGTATATTCTGAAGCAACTCTGTATATTCAGTGGCAACCCAGTGCACAGCACAGGGGTTGAAACTGGATGATCTTTAAGGCCCATTTCAGCTCAAGCCATTCTGTGGATCTATGATTTGCAGAGAAGAATGTCACTATTAATAGAGTTTAATTAAATATAAAACCACTCCTAAGCCTGATTTGAAGGCAGAAATTCCCATTTATGTCTATTAAAAGGCTTACTCTACTGACTTCTGCTAAAACCTGACTGGCCAAGAAGGTGATGCCTCCTGTTAGCTAATAGTCTAGTCGGAGAAGTAGGAGGTACAGACAAAATTTCCCCCTTTTTCTGAGGTGGGTCATACTTTCAACAGCCACATCATAGGTTTTCAGGGCATGCTAGAAAGAGAAGATAGAAGCACTAGTTCCATTAGAAATTATGCTGCAATATGGAAGCATGATGAGTGTAACCTTTCTGAAGAGGTAGGCTTCAGGCTGGATTAGAAAGTCCTGAACTCCACTGTAGCTTTTTCACATTTTTAAAGGATTGCTTACGAGGAAAAATGCAAAATAGATATTGCCTATCTTAGGCAGCAGCTGCTCACTCATTTCCTCCCTCATTCTAACCTGCCTGCTCCTTAACTGCCCATAAGAAATTATGTTTCACCTCTTCCTCTTTCTTGCCTGAACAAGTGAAACTTGAATGCATTTTTGCACAGCGTAATGTCTGTTGGGTACAAATTTGATTCCTCCATCAGAGATGGAAATTAACTAAATCTGGATTTCTGAACTGTTAAGTGAATGTTGAAGTAGTAAACTATTGAATCCCTAACACCATCAAAACACTACGCTCAACTCCTTTGCTGTCTCCTTTAGTCAAATTTGGAAATAATGTTTCTAGCTCTTTACAGAAAGTAAGAACTTAGGATACCTCACCAAGGGTGACAGACAGACTTGTTTAGAGTGCAAAGGTGTGCTCTCCTGTACCACTGAAAAAGATTCCTAAAGTTTCCAAGATGGAAAGACTTTTGTCTTCAATAACCCTATAAGGGCAACCTCTGAGACAGCAACCTACTGAATTTGATAACTAATCTGCAGAATCTTCTGAAATATCTCTACTTTCTCACCAGATACAGAGTCTGATCACATAACTTCAGATTTCTGGAATCCAGTCTGAGGTTACATACTCACTTGGAACTTATCCACTGTTACTAATGCAAGAGTCCAGCAGAAAATTTCAGTCCACAGCAAAAGTCTTATATTCCGGATTGGGCTTGGATGGCACAAGATAAATAATGCATAGGGTCCTACATTGAAAAATGAGACTGTGAGGAACTGAATAAAGAGCAAGTTTCAGTGAGCACCATTTGTCATAGCCATTAATGAGGACAGAGTTCTGTAGGAAAGTAGCATTTGACTGTGGAATTAAAAGTGCTATGTAATTGAAACTTGTATCATACCCCACGTAGGTTACAGAGAGCAAATCAATGTTGAAACAGCAACTTCACTTCAGTTCCTATTTTCTTAATATCCTTCCGTAATTTTTATTTTCTTTATCTCAACTGACAGTAAAAAAAATGTTGAACTTAAGGTTAAAATGCAGATACAGAACAATTCTATGTGCCTACTGACTAAAAAACAGACAATACAGTCTACTGCTTGCCAGTCTTTAGGAGCTGGCTTCCATTTTAATTTTTTTTCTTCCAATGATTCAAAAACACCTAAAGATGACCTGTTTATTACAATTATCACATCTGTCATAGGATATTGTATTACACTGACAATTTCACCTGTCTTACAGAGCTGATGTGAGGTATAATCAATTTTACTGGTCTGGTCTTGCTTTCCTTCTGCACTTTCAAGATTGGTTTTTAAACAAGTGGTGTGATGAACACACTCTCCCATCTAACACATGAAATGGGTTTTGAAATCTTCCCATAAAACTATATTAAAAAGTAAACTGCAGCACCGAATATATTGTGATTTTAGCTAAGATCTCAGTACAATACTCTTATTGCTGTTACTTATATATTTTACCCTAATCCTGTCACTCCCTAGGCTGTCATTTTCAATTCAAGTGTCAATGATTCAGTGGTCCTTATTAACTCTTTTTTTGTTGAAAGGACAAAGTTAAAAGCTGAGCCTATAGCATACTATCAGATAGGAAGTATTAATTTACTAAAGCATCAGAACATTTGGAGTAAATTTGAAAACAGAACCATCTGTTATATAAACTAACCTAATAGACTCCACACTTTGTATAGCCAGCCGCTGTCAAGTAACAGATTATGAAACCAAGTAACAAATCTTAATTCAAAAAATGTTTCTCCATTTGAAAGGTTTGAGAATTTATTTTTCCTTTCTTGTTTTAATGTAAACTTGATTCAAGTTGGCAGAGTTCTGTGACCTGTAGGGGGTCTAGTATTCACTCAGATCCCTATGGGAGGCTGTGGATGAAGTCTCACAGAGGTCAACTGCAAGTCAAGTCTTGCGATATATGCCTCTTCTTTGCATCAGTCATTTACTGTCATACACACAACACGTAAGTTGCTGGGGTTGCTTTTGAGATGGATACCCCAAGATGCTGAAATTCAAAACAAGGATTGCATCCACCTTTTCTGAAACTAGTCAAAAATAATGAAAAAAACTTTCCTGCAGCCAAGTTTTAAATTAATAGTTCAGCATGCTGTTCATCCTGGGTTGCAATCCCTGCTAAAGACAAACAAGCACTCCTTCCAATAGTCAGCATTTAAATGGACTCCAAACATGCAGCTTCCCTCTTTTTGACATGGAGTCTATGGCTCCACATACCACCCACCAGCAGATTTCTTAAAAGATGCCAGAAATCACTCTATCATGGCAGCTGGTTCTGCACATTTAACCTAACAATTCTTTCACGCAAGTCTGTCCTTTTCTTCCTCTTAGTAACACAGCAACGAAGCATTCTTCTTCTACTTTTTGGGTGTAGCTTGTCCATATCACATCAAATTAAAGAAGTTGTGTAAACTTTTCCCTTCTTCTTTCCATATTAATGTGTGTGTGTGTGTGTGCAAATGGAAAATTGACAAGAGGGAAAGAACTTATATAGAATTTATATATATTTACAGAACAGAAAAAGACAACATGGTTAGAAAGAATTTCTTAGTTTTCTACGTACAGGAGGACTTTAATCTGTGATTCCTAACATCCCTATCCAAAATTTAACAATAATTGTTACATTATACTAGACGAAAAATCATGTTTTCATACTTGCTGTGAAGACATTTTGCTTTCCTGATTCTGTCTTCAGAATGTATGAGCTACAGATTCACCAATAGGTACAAAAAACATTCTTACATAGTTAGCCAGTTACGAAACCCTTGAAAAAATCGTGGGTATTAGTACATGAGATACTACAGATTCAGTGGTGTTTAGGTTGCTTTGGCTTAGCTCAGGCTAAAGGACGATGATAGAAGCCAACAATCAGATTAAACAAGGGAAGGATCTTCTCAAAGCACTGTGCTGATACAGAGTGAAAAAGGAAGATGAAGAAAGGTTTTTAACACATCATTTCTTCCTCATCTTTATATGAAGAACAGTACATTACTTCTCAGGGGGTTCTGTTGCTTTCAGGCATCTGAAGACAAAGATAATAATTGTTATGAAAAAAGGAAGCAGACTCTTTTCCTAATGGGATAAATCTGATTAAATACGTGTAGCTGGAAAAATTCTACAGTACTTAATAGCTTTCAATGGGAGAGCTATATTGTTAGCAGAAGTCCTTTATTTTTTCTGTAAGCTCTTTACTTCTCTGAACCCACTGTAATCAAAGTCTGTTTAAAATATTCCAGTATTATCTGAATCCATTAATCACTCAGCCTGCTTAATTCACTGTCCAGGATACAGTAAATGCAGTGTACAATTGTTTTTCACAAAGGGAAGCACTTTCTCTCGGAGTAACATCACAGACAGTCAATTTGACCATGTTAGTGACTAAGTGATTCAGAATTATATCATCTAGCAACTTATCAGCCCTCCATATTTCACAACTAGGTATGATTTTCTGTGTTTCTAGGCTGCAAGAATTAGGCACATTCTATGCGGGTTCTTCCAAAAGTTTGCATATTCTTAAACATTCTAAATAGCAAGAAGAAATTGCCAATGGAAAACTACTCAGACACATCTGTTCTCCCATCAATTTATTCAACAATTTCCCATTAGCATGTACACGGAAGGGAGAATAGACTCTGTAGAATGCAATAAAAAAGTGTTTCACTAACTAAATAAATTCCTTTATATATTGTGGCAAGACAAATAAATAAACCCAAAGATTTACAGACAGCCACCTTGGCTGACATTTCACAGAGTTGGAGCCCTTAGCAATATTTTTTCCTTAACTCCATCCTTACAAAGCCCTATCCCTTCTCCCAAAACCTCACTCCTCAACTATCCTCTGCTCTCCTCTTTCAGGCCCACTTCCCAGTTTCTCTCTTTCTTTTTCCTTCCAAGGTATGATTGCTGTCTTTGCTCCCCAAAGTCTCCTTCTTGATTGTTTTGCTCCGCTTTAATGAGTCCAAGCCTTCGCTCTACTCCAGAAATTGCATTTACTCTTTTTGTTCCCAAGCACATCTGTCTCCTCCAAGCTTTCCCTCCTGTTCTGACCTTCCTGCACTTCAAGATATTTTTTGCCAAGTTTATTTCCCCTCTCTCTTTCTAGTCTCTTTTTACCTCTCTGATGCTTTTTCTTCTCTCAATGCACTAAAAACATGTCACTATTTCTTTTCTTCTTTTCTTGAGCAATGACAAGTTAAAATTTGAGAACTCACATTTGCAAGCACAATAAAATAGCAGCAATTGTGGTAGTATTTTCACTCTAGTATGAGCAGGAAAAAGGGAGGCTCTTAAAAACTGACCCAATCCAGACACCACTAAAAACAATAGAAACTTTCAAGACTTATCAGTGGTATCTTTCCTTAGCCAGAAATTCATACGGAAACACATTTTGCCATTTGACTTCAAGCTGCCAATTTCAAATTCAATTGTAAAATATTCAAGAAATATCAAAACACAGTGATGAATGTAACATCTATTTATATCATTCAGATTTGATAACTTGGTGTCATTTGTATGCTAATTTTTGCAAGTCTCTTATTCTATAGACTTGTTTTTTTCATGTATCCCATAGCATACAACCAAAAAGACATTTTTCTGCCTCTAAAATGAGCAACATTCTTACTTTGTCCTTCACTGATGGGCATTACTTTAAAAAGTATGTTAAAGCTTTTAATATTTTGAGCAAAAATAGCATGTTACAGGCTATTTGCAGATTAGTTTACATTTTACTTTGTTGCTAACAAAAGAATGAATTTGTATCAGAGGAGAAGGGGTTCTTCCCTGTTCACAGTAATGCTAATAAACACTTTGCCATTTCATTCGCAAGAGGCAGGATTAGAAGGTAGGCCAACATAAAAGATAATTCTTATTTAAATTCATTACTTTCCTAGTGCTCTATGCTACATTCCTTAGCCAAGCAAAACTCCTACGGACTTCCTGTATTAGGTCCATCATTATTATTCAGTCGATTGACAGAACCAGAGTGGTGCCATCTATTACTACTGGCAAATAACATTTGAATTCATCTTTCCGTTATTCACAGGATGACTCATTCTGTATCGTACACACTTCATTTTTGATTTATGTAAGATGTACATTTTAACATCCTTTTTGAGACTCGCAATTATTTAATCTATTTTTGTCATTCTATTCATTTGCGTTTTCAAGCCATTTTGCATTAATAATCAGTCTCCATTCTTCTTCATTATTTAGTATTATTTGGTATAATGGAGTGTGTGCCAACTAAGACTTTTGGATGAGGCTTCTGGATGATTGACACATTTACTGCTGAAAGTTAAAACACATAAAACTTCAGACAGTGAAAAAGGAAGATATTTGTAAAAGTACTGTTTAGTTTCAAACATCATGATTGTGATTTGAGCGAACTCAGTAATAACAGTATGCTTTTCCCAGTTATTTGTATCTATACAAGAAATGAACATGCTGTCCCCAACACGTCAATACTGAGAACTGAATCATTGAGGTTGGAAGGGACCTCTGAAGATTGTCTATCAATCACCTAGCAATATCAGCTGCTCTCCCCTCATCCATCACCCTCTTGCTCTGAGCAGGGTAAACTAAAGCAGGTTGCTTAGAAATGTGTCCAGTCAGGTTATGAATACCCTCAGGGATGGAGAGTTCACAATCTTTCTGGGCAACCTCTTCTAGTCTCTGAACACCGTCACTGTAAAAAGCTTTTTTCTTAGGTTTAATCAGAATTCCCATGTTTCAGTCTTTGCCCATTGATTTTTATCCTTTCACAGGATACCACTGAGAACAGTCTGGCTTCATTTTCTTTACTCCCTCCCTTCAGGTATCTGTACACTTGGCTGCCACAGGTTAAATGTTAAGAAGGCTAAGCAAATAATCGAGTATCATGTTAGCAGATTTTCACTTCTCATCCAGAAAGAGTGTAGTTGGAAGGAGTAACTACTTAGATCTGTGATCCTCATTATAACAATGTTGGCCATTACTGGAGATTGCCATTTGGCATCAAAAAGATAGTTCTCTCATACACTCTGAAGTATCTATAAAAATGTGTCAAATTCCCAAATGAAAAGAGTATCATTATTTTTTGACACAAGCCTGTACAAATTAGCTACCTAGAACAGGCTGGATAATCTTTCATCATTTGGCTAATACAGACATCTCAAAGACATATGTACCATGAACAGAGCCAAACATTTTTTCTAAGATATTAACAGTAATGTCTTCAGCATAACTTATTTGCAGTTCTTGCATATTTATCCCATGTCACTGTTTCCCATACCTCTAAAACTGTTCATTCTCTGGCTGCTTCCACAACTGTAGTTCAAAAACCATTAATCACTCTGGTGACACTAGGGAAACCAGCAATGATCCTCATAGTCTTTAAGGCAGATATATATTCTTTTTTCCTGTTTTGATTCCAGAAATCCAGTAAAATGCCCCACCATTAAGAATAGGAGCCTGTGTTTGTGACAAATTATTATATAACATGCAATCTTCTCTGCCTGCCTGTTCACTCTTAGCCAGAAACAGAGAGGACTATGAGTTAGCTTCATCCACAAAGACATCTTCAAAACTGAGATGCATTTTTGCTCATGCAACAGGCTAAGAACACCCATTTACATTTGCCACAGCTCAGCTGACAGATGATAGCATGTTAACATACTGTAACTTGAGATGGAATTGAAGATGATAGAGCGGCATTTACAATATTGGACCTCTAGCTGTATAGGGGATACAGGACTTTCATTGCTGCTCTATTTTTGTGTCACTGTGGATACTTTGTGAGGGAGGAGGTGTCACCCAAGATCTCTAATGAGCTAAAAGTTAGTAACTAAACTAACATCTTGGATTGCCCTCTCCAACACAGGGGAGTAAGATCGAGGGGCAGTAACACTCATGCAATGCTCATATACTCATCTCTAATCTTAGAAATGTACAGTGGCTATTTATTGACTAGAGATAAGATGAAGCTCCTAAAAACATTCACTCCCTCTCCCAATTCGTCTTCCTCCAGACATTCAATGAAAGTCTTTACATTGAGGTCTTATTGAACTGTAGCATCTCTGGGATCTTTTTGTGTAATACAATACGTAAAGAGATCCCCATAATGAAGAATATCCCGTATACATTATCAAGATGTTGATAGCGTAACATAAGCTAAAAACATGTAATAGTATTTTAATGTGTGTTAAGGTGAGAATTTTTTACATGTTTCAAGATCGTTGAACCAATTCAATTAATTTTGAATATTCCTTTACTAATTTGAAGGGATTCTAAATGTATTAAGACTCTTAAATTCTGTTTGGCTAAAATTTCACACAGTGGTAGGTTAAACCTTTTCAATGATCCCAGGATTAGCCTCAGCTTTTAAAGCTCATACAAAGAAAAGTTCTATAGTCCTTTCATCTGAAATCTTATTTTCTTTAGGATTAGGAGATAATGCATCTGGAACAACATTCATTCATCCAGGTTTGTGGTTTATCTGAAAGTCAGTCCAAATTCCAGTAATCGCAAATGACATCTGGCTAAACATGCACTTGGGTCAAGTTTAGACCTCAGCCACTATAAAGAGCTGTGGTTAGATAGCATGCTAAACTTGACACCTCCCAAACAGAGTACATGCTCAGTACACACCAACACAAAAGTTTAACACTCTTTTATTTTTCTCCCGGCTCAACATTTTCTTTCAACAGCCTTCAAGATATATTTCCAAATGTTTTGGAAACATGGTGTTTTTATAGTGTTTTCCATAAGAACTTATGCTAAAAATATTCAAACCTATACCTGATGCCTCCTACTGTTGTTCAAATCATAAACTGAAATTTCAGAGCTTTAACCAGCGGATCCAAAAGGCAAAAATCATACTGTGTAAACAGAACAGGCAATCTGTTTAAGAAAAGGAAAAATTAATTAAAGAACTAGTGAACAGTAGGGGACATCAGAAAGTCTGTATGTCCAAAATGAACTTAAATTCAGGTTTAGCTTTGTCAAGCTGTAGCTAAACTAGGGAGCTACATGTTTTTATCATCTGTTTCAGATGTGAGTTCTTAGTGACAGATTGTAGCATCTTTCATTCTTCCCCGTTGAATATAGGCCTTATCTCATCATTATTTGCTTTGGTTCCAAATGACAGACCAACTGTCATCTCACAGTTCCTCCAGGGCCTAGGACTGCTCACTCTTGCTTACATTTTTAAGAGTTCACACAGAAAAGTTACTCTTCCTGAATCTGAAAAACCATTAAATCTCTTTCTAGACTTACTGCATCTTACATCACTGCAGAACTGAATACTAAAAGATGGATGGAAACTTAAAGAGGAGCAGCTCCAGTCTTGACAGCTATTTAAAGTTATCTGATTACTGACTACATATTCTGCGTGAAGACCACGAAAAACATAAAATGGGTGACTGTATCTGTCCAAAATGTAGATATTAGACTTTCATTGAATATCTGTGCTCTTACATGAAGTACCATTCATGTCTGTTGGGTATTTTTCTTTCACAGTAGTTTTGATTAATGTTAGCAAATCATTGAAGACACACTATGCTATTTTAAAGCAGCATAAAAGTACAATATTTGATGTTCTTCCTCCTACTACTGATTCCACAAATCAGTATTTCACCTTTCACTTCTTAAGTGGTCATGCCACTCTATCTCCCACTGGGCTTTGGGCTTTAGGGTATTTTTGAATGCACATATTTTATGTTCCTTGTATACTCTTTAATTAACTCCTTCTTCCTTTTTTAGAGTGGTCCTTTATGTTATCATATTTACAGCTCTTCCCTACTATCCCACAGAGCACCTTTTTAACTGCTTCCTATTCCTTTAACTCCAAACTTAAAGTAACATCTACGCTGTTGATAGTTTGCCATGGTCTTATAATCACCCCCAGCTGTTTGTCAAGCAGGCTTTCCTTCTTAGTAGACCTTTAATTTGCTTGTTCATTTCTCTATTGGTCAAATGTGGATAAAGTCTATAATGCCAAATAACTCTACATTAATTCGTTCACTAACAAGATCACTTTGTTAGTGAATAAAATTCTCCCCTTTAAAAATTAGTAGCTTACTCAGAGTTAAATACCAGCAATCCAACTTTAAGGCTATAAACACATTCTTCAGCTCAAATTCTCTATCTTCTCTTGTCAGTACAATTAAAGGCTCAGATTTAACGTAACTGATGTCTAAGGAACTTTAATTTTCCTTTGATAAACTGAAAAAAAAAATAATTTCTTTAATGTTAATCCAAAGGGCACAATGTTACAATGGACTCCTTGTGATGAACTAAGACTTGTGGAAATCTGTTCTTATCTTCAGAGCCCTTTAGTAGCAGCTACTACAATAACCAGCCAGATACAAGGGTACATGCAGTGGATTAGTCTGGAGCAATTAGCTATCAGCACTTGGTAGTTGTTGGTATGGTGGGAAGAGAGTCATATATAATTTCCCATAATGATGACAGTAAAATAGTAATCACTTCAGAATCAATCCCTGTAGAACAGGGAGCATCTGGAAGCAGGAGAACTCAAGGCTCTTCATGTAAGGATATCTGGATAACTGGTGTGGGGAACATGTGTGACAGGGTGGAGGTGATGTTATTTGGTTTCTGTATTCTACCAAATTCACAGCTTTTGTGTCATTCTTCTTTCACAATTACCTGGATAGATGTGCACATAGCCTTAAACCTCTGTGCAGAGCAGGGCTATCTGCAATCATCATTGTGACATGAAACACAGGGGAATATGAAGTCTACAACAGAATGTTGTCCATAGATATGAAATCTGTAGCAGAAATGAAAATTCACTATTGCTTTCATCATTCTAGTCCAGTGCTATAATTCAGGACCTCCTTTCTACTGTCTTTCTGCCTCTTCCCTAGAAAGAATCTCTGAGACATTTCCTGTGGCTATGTACATGGCACATGCAACATTCATCTATATTTTAAATTGTTTCTCTTATATTTTGTGCATTGCTTCACTTAAGAAGAAATTTAACACGACAGAAGTTCGGCTCAAAGGAATTCATCATGTCTGTATCGTCCCAGGGACGAAATGCCTCTTTCTCCTATCGCTTGTTTCCATTTTCATTCAAATTGGACGGAAGAAACAGCCCTAGCAGATTCAGCTCGTCAGCTATATTGCTGGTAAAAATCTGTTTGGAAAACAGATTCCTCCACATGAAAATGTGTGTGTTAATTAGCCCCTTTTGTGTCAGCCTGCTTCTGAGCCAAGTCTGAAGAGTCATTTGAGGGCACCGAATGTCTGTTCTGAAGAGAGGCTTACATGATCGAGAGTGTCATGACCACTTGAAAAACTTTCTTCAAGGATGAGAACTTTTCTCTTGGCAACATGTTATCAGGAACATCTAGTACAGCACCATCAAGGATTTTTCTGTTTATTTTAAAAATATGCAGACATTACAACTCCTTTTGGTTGTAGTGATACAGAGAACTGAGGGCAGGAGGAAAAATACTCAGAGGGAGATTGATTTAATGAACAAAGTACATTTCATATTGAAAAAGTGTCTGGATTTAAGTGCCACAACTTTATCTATCACCTCGTGCTTCATCTGTAACCCTTTTAAGCACAGACCAAAGCCAAGAAATACAGCTATGGCTTACAAATGTCATGTCCTGTTAAGAAAACTAGCAATGGACAACTGAGGGGCATTGGTCAACCTATTACTTGCTGAAGGAATAAAGTTCAAGGGTATCTGCATGATATGTGACCATTATTACTAAATGTATGGATGTAAAAGCCTTCTCTTTTTGGCTTATCCAGTTGTAGCCAATGAAGCACAATGTAGTCCAAACCGCTCTGACTTCATTGTCTCATATAGGCCCCCAACCCTCGGGATAGAACTGGAGTGAGCAGGAAAAAACTAACCAATTTCCTAACTAAACCAGCAAGTTTCTTCATTCCCTTGTCCCCACGTAAGTCCACAAACTCACTCTATCTTTCCCACAACTCTCTTCTCAAAGAAGTACAAGGGTTATTTTTTTTCATAACCATCCCAAACTGCATTTCTGAGAGGACACTACTTCCTTCCATTCTCAACAATTTCAGAGGCTGCCAGAGGCTGCCCCTCTTCCCAGAAGTCACTCACAAAGTCAACAAGCAGTTTACCCTCTAACTGTTTTGATGTTGGCCTGCCTTCCAGCAATTCTCAATTGGCACATCGTCTCCTGCAGACTATAATCAGCTTGGCACATGTTAAAACAGCCATGCCAGGGCTACGGCCAGGAGGAGTCAACTGCTGTGTTGCAGTCACAGTTTGTCTTGTTACAGTTTCAGCAGCACATTCAAAATCAAATTCTCCGACTGCCCACATTGTCTAGCACTTTGAATCTCCTTTATGCCGAACTGAGAACATTGGACTTTTAGTGTCAGGAAATAAAACTTAAGAGAGCTCTCCTCCAGCATGCTCTGAATTTTTTACACAGCTTAGGTAGCACTCCAGTCACACAGCCCTGTATTCCAAAGCATCAAATCAAAGCATCAAAGACATAGCCTGTCCTTATACAATCTTGTACCACAATGCATAACCTCCATGTCTCCACAAAAGAAATGTCCTTTCAAAAAGCCTACTGAACAGACCAAACTCATAAAGCAGGCATTTTTCCTTTGGATGTTCACAGCTGGGAGAAGAGCATGATCATGTCCTCAGGGATAAGCGAGTGGAAGTGGACTTCATCATTCCCTGTGAGGAGAGATGCAATGAGGCAGACACTTAGGCCTTCAGCCCTTTGCAAATAATGACAGTGGAACATCTCTCCTACATGGCCACAATCTCCTTCCCACTAAGCCACAAGGGCAGCCTTAGTAAGCAAGATCACCATTCAGAATAAGTAGTCTGCATTGACTGTTAATATGGTTAAACACACATCAGCACTCCTCCAGTCAACTCACCTCTCTGTTTAGTGCAGTTCTATATATACACCTCTGGGAACTCCAGACAAGTGATTTTACCCACACTACCAAAAAGGAGCAGAGGAGGCATCCAGAACATCTCAACATTGAGCAGCAAAGTGATTGCAAGGTACAGGTTTCCCAGAGGGTGACTGACAGACATGGAGAAGAACCTCTTCTTGACTCCTGATTTATTTTTTTTTTAATCTTTTTTTTTTTGGTAAGATGGGATGTCCTGTTTGCAGTAGTATAGAGAAACTGTGATAACAGGCATTTTTTAATGAACGCACAGTGGAGAAGTCAACAATCAGTACAACAGAGAAGGCTAGCGGCATTCACTCTTTGCCCATTCTTCTTTCACAAGCACATGTTGCTCTTAAGGGACATTTTTTTTGTGCAAGCTTCGAAAATCCTTGTCACTACCTAACCATATTTAAATTTTCTCTTTTTCCCTAATCAACATGCAAAAATTCACTATCACTGGGAAAGTATCCAAAAAAGACAACCCATAAAGGTTATGCTTCTGTAGAAAGGTCAATACCTCACCTGAATGCAATTAGTATGGATAGTTTTTCATGTAGATTCTGACTGTATTGGTCCTAAACACCTTCTGTCTTTTGTGTTTGTTTGTTTTATTTCAGTTTTACAACCTCAATCTGTCATTGAGACTTCACTATTTTTTAAGCTTTTTTTTCTCTCCAACTAAGACTAATACAATCTGCTTAAATTGAAAAGCAGAAATTATTTTTACACTTAACAACAGAAGCTGGTTTTGCTGTTTATGAAAAGAATCTATTATTTTAGTCTATTGCCCAATAAATGTTGGCACAGGTGGTAAATTTCCCTTATCCTGCAAGAGCAGTATCTACTAAGATCAAGGTCTTCCCTGGTTTGGAATAAACGTTGATAGATAATGTTTTCCTTACAGGAATTTTGAAGAACTCCATAGTCCCGAATGATCCTTACACAGCACTCTCCACCAGTCCGCCTGCTTCATGTGCAATGCCTCCATGCTTTAAGTGAACCAAAGGAAAACTCAACGGAAACAAGGCAGCCATTTCATGTAGCTAAATTCCTTGTAGTCTCATTGATATTACCAAAGATGCTCACAATCCATGCCCAGAACCGAGTAAATGCTGTTACCCAGTTATGATCTCAGTGCAGCAAAGAGAAACGGACTTGACCAGAACAAGCACTGATCAGAGGGACAAAGTACTCAAGATCCAGAGACCGTACATGCAGGAGGCATAAAAACATTGCATTGTTTCTGGGCAGTATGTACAACTCCCTCCTTGTAGCATCCTGCTTCCTCCCTCATACCTCTCCTATCATGCAGTCACAGAAAAATCAATGGCAATGATAAGGGAAAGCACCTTTTCCTAGTTCATGCAGGGAGTGAAAGTCCTAGAAAAAGGTATTTCCTCCAGTCTATTGCAAGGACTAAAAATATTTGCCAGCTACTACTGTAACACAGACGTACGTATAATATTTCACCACCTTGCAAGATTTTGATTTCTTTCCTGAAGTTAAAACCCTTAAGACCAATGTTTACTTAACATTTTGAACAAGTCGGGACATGTCCATCTAACATAAGTCTAGTAAAATGCACTCCTGTTGGCAAGGAGGCACTGAATGGCAAGTTTCTTTTGGAGAAACCTTTGAAACATAAGCAACTAATAAATATCATTTTTGCGTGTGTTAATATAGGTCACTTAATTTAATGGTTTATCAAAAATCAGTCATGTAATGGTATGCTTGAATCTCTGTGTGGTTTGTTTTCTTTTTTCCTTTTGATACTTTTGGTATTAGCTCAGTTGCAGAGTTCCTGCAAATTTACTGTAAAGGATCTGTTTGACAATGAGAGAAAAAGTTGCCAGCCATGCCAATTATAGTGATTTTGTGGTGTGGGACTGTAGGCCACTGGGAACTAAAGGCCCATGCCTGAAAAAAGAAAACACTTTTCTAGGCATGTCTGTTTCTTTCACAATTCTATTCACTTATTCAAGATACGGCTCACTAGTATGTTATCTAAAGAGTAAGATTAGGTCTACATTAGGACTTTTTGAGCAGCTGATATTAAACAGGGACACAGAATAAATGTTTTTTTTTTCTTTTTTTCTTTTTCTTTTTTTTTTTTTTGCCTAGGAAAGAAACATCTGGAACAAATAGAGTATTTAACTGATTATCATTAACACAATTGTGTTGTGTTCTCAAAAAGCTATTAAAAAGTGTTAACATGGTTACATCATGAACTTCAGCTGGTTCTTATAACACATGAATCAACTCAAACCAGAAACGTTCACATAATGCATATTTAAGATGCTGTATTTAAAAACATGATTTTGAGACCATTTTCATTGAATTCAGGATTACTTACCAGTTTCTGCAGTTAATTTGAGGAAAGATTTCACTACTGGCATCACACCGAACAGTATTTAACCACATATGTAAGCATATTTACAGGTCTGTAAGTAGTAAGCCACCAAACAGTCTGGGATGAATAGACAAAAGCTTTTTCTTTTAATTAAACCATTCTGTTTTGCCTATTATTCATACATCATCTTTAAAAAAAGTATAACACAATCGAAATTAAATACAGACTACAATAATTTTGAAATAAATTAATAAATAGTTATAATCAATGCATGTCTTGAAGGGTCTATAACAACGTTTTAAATGTCTCCCTATCTAGAGACCCAGTGGAAAGTGACAGCCTTTGTTTTACTGCGCACAGCATGGTGCATTGCTACAAGACAGGAAGAAAAGAAAAACATCACCATCTGTAACTGCAGGGATAGAATCAGGGACCTAGGATCCATCATTAACATCTGTTACAAACCTGCTCTTTTGGCACCAGCGTATCCCTGCACACCTTTATGGAGCGTAACTGTACCAGCCAAAAAACATTTCTTTCAGCAGATGGACCTTCTTGACGGAGCCTCCCAAATAAGTCACGGTAACACCTCAGTTAGTTCATCACATCTAGCAGTGTGATAGCCAAAGGCCACGTGGCTGCTGACCTCTGAAAGGAATTCACATGTTTGGAGAGAGGACTGCTCTAGCCTTCTCAACTCACCTAACAGCCGCGAAAACCCAGTAGTAGCTGGCAAGTACAAGTGGTTAGTACACAACGCATCTGGATCACTTCAGAAGTTCTTACATGCAAGGTCATGCAACAGGTCCCTCCAGAAGACTGAGACACAAAAATGTGGGAGGCTGTTTCCCAGAGAATGTTTGTCAGTGAGGTTTCCGTGGTTCCATATGGGCATATGAGCATATGGGCATATGAGAAGCGTGTCTAAGTTCCCTAGCTCAGGTGCACATCTTGTGCACATCCTGAGTCTTGAGTCAAGACCTGAGTACGTATAATTTTTTGCTGTGGCTTCCAAGGAAAGGCAGTGCCAAAGTTGCCCACACTGGGAAGTGTACACATAGACTCCAAAAGCAGTGTCACTGGTAAGCACGGCACTGGCCACGACAACACGGGCTGTGCAGCCATGGAGAAGAAACAATTGTACTAAATGGTAATTTTGTGGCAGGGAGAGTGAAGCATGAGCAAAAGGAGTAAGTCTCATGCTCAAAGCCCAAGAAATGACCTCTCTGCTATTCGGACAGATGTTTTACAAGACTGGAAAGTGGTCTGGGCAATACCAAACGTGGTTGCTCATGTAGCCTTGATTCCATCTTTTTCTTAACCTGTAATTACACGACCACACAATATTTCCCCCAGAGAAATTCTCCCTTATTCAGAGAAGAAATTGAATGTACAGTGGGGGCTGATTAAAGGGTTCAGGTGCAACAGTATATGTTCTTTTCATACAATGTGCTTGATTTTTCAAACCATGAAATCACTTTTTAACTCATAGGAGAGGGGCAAAACAAGGAAACAAATCTTGTTCCACGTATATCAGTTAAGTGTGGAGCAGGATGTCTTACTGGTATCCCAATATGAATAGAACCATATATATGAATCACAATAATAAGTACAAGTGTTGCTTCGAAAGTAATGCCTCCTATTTTTTTCCATGGAAACTACAGCGAAGAGCACAATAACACTATTTGATAGAGCAAATTCTCAGCTACAAACACTGCTTTTCAACATAGTCACCACCATTAGTTCTGCATTTTCACTGGCAATGAACAAGAGCCTGCATGCCACACTTGTAAAACTCTGTACCAATGGAGGTGCCCCACTGTCGCTGTCACCACTGCTGCAACACACCACCACCGCATCACTGTGCTCACATTCACTGCTTGGTCTCCAGAAACATTCAGCAAGCATCAGTGGATGTCAGTGGGTGCCATTTTTTCCCCATGGAAGAATCCAATTCCACTCCTTTGATCCATCTGCACTTCCATGTGAGATGCCATTGTGTCAGAGTGCCCCTCTGCTGCCATCTGTCGCACGGCAACAACACAGAACAGAACATGGCTGGGAAGGTTCAGCCTCTGACATCATCGACCAACATAATAAGATTGGAGGCATAGCTTTCAGAGCAGTCCTCATAGAAAGAAAAGCACCTAGCTTATTCTCTGTATTGCCATATAGAATAAGAATAGCAAAAAATAAAAAATATCAGTAAAGATTAGAACACAAGAAATGGAAACTTAACAAGCCTATCAGAGTGCTGTAATCTTCTACAAAAAAAAAAAGATTTAAAGATCATTTTTAAGCTAAAAAAAAAGCAACACATTCTAAGGCAGTAGATTTCAATCTTGCTATAGAGCCCATGGTTCATTGATTAGTATATTCATTTTAAGGGCTGCAGTACTATACAAAATTATTCCAAGCTTACATGACACAAAATTTCAAATGAAACTGACTGCCTGTTAAAATTTGCTTAAGTTTTGGCAGGTTAATTTTGTACCTGCAGTCTTTATGCCAACTCACATAACAATTGCTGGCACCCCTGCTTTGTTATGAAGAATAAAATACCCTCTGAAACCAGCACAAACCAAATCAACCCTGAATTGTGCTCTGCCTTGTTCAGCTGAAACACGATCTTGTGTTCAGAGCTTATCTGGCTCAGACTTGTATTTCTGAGTGACCCAACAGCATAAGGATTTGGTATTAATGATAACAGAAACATAGCCTAACCAGTTCACATGGAAAGAAAAGCTCAGATAATATTAAAGGATTCATAAATTTAAAACTGAGAGATTGTCAGCAATGATTATCACCAGCACTGGATAGGAGTTGGTGCTGTTGAAAAGTCTATTTATTTCATCAGAGCTTGTTTTACTGGGCTTGGTAAAAATCTGAATCATCCACCATGTGACAGAAGACTACAAAATAAAGTCCCAAAACATTGCAAAGTATAGATAGACAGCATGGTTGTATGTGTATGTTCTTTTTAGTCAAGAAACAAAAAAGGAAAAGAAATATATATATAAAGAGAAACCTTTTTGAATTAAACAACAAGCAGAGATTTTTGTTCCAGTGATAAAATCGACAACATGCGTTGCTACAGTTTTCAAATCTTAAAAGAGCTTTTCAAAACACTGATGCTTGTAAGCATCTCAAAATTGCACCAATATTCAACTCTTTACTATAATGATGATGATGTTGTTGTCCATGAAAAGAAAGATTTTAAACAGCAACATTTCTCTACAGAAGCAATAATAATCTTCGATCTATAGAATGTTCTACGTAATAAAAAGGCACACAAGAAAAATACTGATTTAGAAAATTGAAGATTTGATAGCTGTAAAATGAAAATGCAGAAAAATGAAAGCCTCATTTAAATAGATAACAAAATTTGGAATAGATTTGTACTGTCTCTCAATCTTTTGTGAAAAATACTGAAATTCCAAACAATGAAGTCAGTTGGTTTATGAGTCATTTATCTCCACCATCTAAATTTCTATCCCATGATACTTCTTACAGAGCTTGCCCCTCTTTAATGGTAATAAAACCTGTTTTCTTACTCTTTTGTGTGCTTTTGGATGTGACAAAAACTTTTAGATTTGAGGGGGTTTATTTTATTTTTTAAGATCTAACAAATATTCTACAAAACACTGAAGGAAACTAAACAGCTACAGAAAATAAGGTTCAAATAAATCTTACCAATATTAAATGGTAACCGCCAATTAGTATACAAAGAAATGAATCAGTGCTGCCAGTGCTCATTGCCACTAGAAATCAATCCAGGCAGTAGCCTCTTTGCCAGCTGTTTCTTTGTTTTATCTTATTTTTCTTCTGCACAGGAAGAAAAGCCATGGCTCAAGCCATGGGCAGGTTTAGGGACCGAAAACAAAGTTTAGAGCCAACGAATCTGATTTTAGAATCAGGATACTATTCCATAAATCAGATGTGGAGTGAGGTTTGTTTATTAATTTGCTACACATGACAAGTAACACAGCTTTTATTATACTTTAATATCAGTATCAGATAAAGAACAGTAATTCCAGGAAAAAAAAGTTGCAAATAAGGTCTTTGACAAGAACACTCGCGAATCGTGTAAAAGGAAAAATCAGAAAATAAGTAAAAGGAAGCATCTGTTGGGAATTTTTCCAGCTGTGCTTAACACTTTTGGAAGATGACAGAGACATAGTACGCGCAGGGCTACACAGTAACTTGTCACTTCCTATAAATATACAGAGGTGTTGTTCTGGCCACCGTAATGTTTTCCAAAAAATACATAGCATGGCTTGCTCTGTTTCCCCTCTGCAAACCTTAAGTGCATTGCAAAGCATTTCAGAACTGTTGTTCCTATTTTACAGATGGGAAAATATGGAACTTATTGTAGTAATGACTCAAGTGGCTCAAGGTAAGACAGTAATGCAGGGAGAAAAATGATATGAGCCAAGTTCAGCACGGTCATATTTAAGATCTATTAGAAATCAAAGATGCATTTTCATTTGTTTCAATGCATTCACATACAGGATGCATTGAAATCTGAAACCAGAGATTTGCAAAAACATTGTCAATGGCCTAACCACTGTTCAGAAAACCTAAAAACATATCCAATGGGGGAAAAAAAAAAAAAAAAGCTGATGAAAATAAAGGGGTGAAAAATACATCACACTTACTAAGCCATTATTGTTCAGAACCATAAAACCCATGGATGAGTTAAGGTAGGTTCGCTCTTATTATTCTGCTAAATGCAGAGCCTAATTCTGCTACAGTCCAATATACTATGTATTTTAGAAATTATTTGGAAAGAGGGAAAGTAGTTGTGATTTGGTCATTTGATGAGATAATACTTCTCAGGATGACAGTTGCAGAGATGGAGCTACAATATAGATGGAGGTCAGAGCTTTAAATGGCACTGGTTAGCTCTTTATTACAGTGAAGCACACATCAATAAGAATCAATACAGCTTTTATTTGTGGCAATTTTGTCATTATGTGGGTTCTTTCTGTATAGTCATTAGAATTTTGGCAATTACAGTAGCTCAGTAGCTAAATAAATGATTCAATAGTTTCTTAATGAAAGCACAGTTGATCAAAATCTAGAAGTTATAATTAGGTGAGGTTATTTATGGGTTTCTGTTAATTTTTCATTAGCTCTTAATGTTTTGATAAAAATAAACCTTGTAGGTAATAGGTCAAATTAGAGGTGACCAATGTATCTGTATCTTCTATCTGAGGAAAAAATCGAATGAAAAATGTCGATAAAGAGGTTTAGTCTTTGAAGATGCAGAACATACTGGCTTCAGTCCACAAAACAATATATAAATTTTATGAGATAAACCACTTGTGTGTAGTAAATCATGGGAGTAATGAGAGCTGAACGCAGAAGAAAGAGTCCTAAGCAATGCAGCAGAAGCTAGAATTAGCTGTAAATTAAATACATTTTAAAAGAGTAAGATGTTTCTTTTTGCTTAGAGACATCTTGTTTCATCTCCAAGTGATGTTTGTTTACAAGAAAGGTATAAAGTTAAAGTATTCCTTATTGTTACTCATGCAAGAGCCCTTTGGGTTAATATGAAATAAATAAGTATTTCTGCCATGTTCTCATACTGTCTTATTTGCATGGAAATATGCAACCTGCCTGAGATAGAATTTGCAATATTCAGATCGTTCTCTTTTACGGTGCTTCCTAAGGCAACAAACAAAAAGAAAAAAAAAATCGCATATAGGCATTAGAACTCAAGTGCATAATTTATGGAAAAGGCAAAATACCATTAAAAGTGTAGGTCGCTCTGAAAGAAATGCCTCCTATTTATTTCCATGGAAACTACAACAGATACAAAGAGCACAATAGCACTATATTTGATAGAGGAAATTCTCAGCTACAAAACACTACTTTTCAACATAGTCACCACCATTAGCTGTGCATTTTCATCAATGATGAATAAGAGTCTGTGTGCCACGCTTGTAAAAATCTGCATGGTCATCCAGAACGTGGCTTGTCTCTCATGTTGCTGTCGTCACTGCTGAAACGCACCACCACTGCCTCACTGTGCTCACATCCACTGTTTGGTCTCCAGAAAGAGTCAGCAAGCATCAATGGATGTCAGTGGGTGCCATTTTTTCCCCATGGAGGAATCCAATTCCACCTCTTTGCTTCATTCGCACTTCCATGTCAGATGCCATTGTGTCAGAGTGCCCCTCTGCTGCCCTCTGTCACATGGCAACAGCATGGAACGGAATATTGGTGGGAAGGTTTAACCTCTACTGCCATACCACCATCATCAACCTCTGACATCATGGGCCAACACAATAACACAGGAGACATTACTTTCGGAGCACCCTCGTATATTTGGTGGACTAGATTTTATAAAAATGTATGACCAGCAGATCCATCCTTGAGATAATCCAGGAAAAACAAATACGTTTCCACAATTCATCTACATGTGAAAGTAGAAGTTTAGGAAATGAAAGATATGCCGAAGGCCACACGTGTTTCTCCGGGTGATACAGACAGACGTTTAAGTGGCACTGGAACCTACACACGCATACCTATACCCCAGGTTGTTGCACTTCCCACTTGCTTTGCCTTCTTTCTCTGCATGAAAGAATAGCACTTAAGCAGTCGTATTTTTTAATTTTCTTTCTTTGTTAATTCTGACTTTCTGCTTCCTTCAGAAATAAGAAAAAAAACAACTTTTTGGAGCAAAGATGATCTATTCAGTGCTTAACATTGGGAAAGGGAGAGCGAGATTACAGACAGCTGAAACTGGGAATTTCCAGTTTAATGGAAAATTCTGCTATTCTGATTATTCTGAATCAGAATAAACTATTTCAAAATTTCCCACAAAACAGAAATCAAGAAAATACCCTAAAAACTATGCTTTCAAAAATGTTGAAACACGTTGTTTGGACTTCTTAGTTTTGTTTATTTTACATTACTTTTCATATTTTGTATTTTTTGTTTTGCCAGACGTAACTACACATCATCTCATGTCACTTAATAATAATCAGTAAGTAATTTGCATAATGGGTGGTACCATTTTTTAAATCTTATTTAAGTACTTAAATAGTGAAAACAATATGCATAATTGTTGATGTATATTTCATTTGGGTGGCAAAATAAGATCAATATTAGGCTTTGCATTATTTTTAGCAGTAACTCTTCCTAAATCTCAGAGGAAAGGGGAAAAAAAAAGATGATAATACAAGGATATTCAAAATGGTAAGCACCCTAATTTCTATGATAAATTAAAATTATAGTATTACTCAGTACTTTCTGTTCGCAAACCCATGCGTTAGTTTTGTCTGTTATTAACACCAATTGTTTCTGCCACTACTACCCATAAACGAAACTCTGGACTGAGGTCCTCATCCTACTCTCAAAACATGTTTTTCTTCATCCATGAGTATAAAAGGTTTCAATTTACTTGATTCTCATTTAATCATGAAACTTGCACTTTCCCTGTTTTGCCCTAAAGAGAAACTGCTTTCCATGGCACTGCTCTACTCTTTTGTCTTCCTTCGATGCTACCAATGTAATGACAGCTCAGATTGCGCTTCCTTGTTCTCCCCATCAAATTTGTACCTTGTTTTTCATGTAGTAATGATGCTACTTATGCCACCATGACAAAAGGTGGGGTAGTTTTTTTTTGTTGTTATTGTTCCTTCAATTTATAAATCAGTTCTTGAGCTCAAATGATTAAAATCATTTTTTCTTGATTTCCTAACTTCTTTTTAACTTGATTAATGGAAATTTCCATCATAAACCTGACTTACCAATACCTTCAATGCAACATTCCATATTCATAAAATACTCACTTTCACCTCTTTCTCCAGAGTTGGTTCCTAGAGAAGAAAGCTATACTTCTCCAATAGCAAACACGTAATATTTTACAAATAATTCACATGAGAGTATAAGAGCTAAACAACCATTCGTGTCTTTCAGAAAATAATACTAACATTGTAAATAACATTTTGTCTTATCCAAAAGCAAGCAAGATGATTTACGAAGTAAATAAAAAGAGAATGCTCAAAACCAAAAGACCTTTGGAGGCTAAGCAAAGAATAAGGGAAATATACAATCAGATTATGCTGGAATGAAAATGTTGCATTCTTCACTTTAAAACCTCTTCAGAAATGGATCACAAAAATAGTAAATGACAGAAGACATAGTATCTCTATTTATGACGAAGCCAAAGGTAATACTCAGGTCAAAGGCTGCACTTACAAGAATCCCAGATCAGCATGCCAAAAAAAGGCCTTATGGTGGGGTTCAGTTACCTAAACACAGGTGCTGAAGGCCATTTGAGATGCCCTAAAGCATCCAAGAAATCTATATAGGGTCAGCAGTTACGACACAGAGACTTTGAGGAACTACATATCCCTCTGTAGTGGAAGCTGGAAGACATGCAGGATATCCCACAGCTGCACAATGACACCAGATGCCTAGATTTAGGCAAACAAATACTGCCTTTAGTGCCTAGCTTCCTGATTGTCACCTCAAAAAGTAAAACCAAAAAAAAAGAAAGAAAAAGACAATGTATACAGTTCCCATTAGCCCATTAAAATGAATTCAACAACCAATTGGTACAGTCAGTAGACTAAGGTGGCCTAGTGAAGAGCTAAGGGAAGACTGATAAGTCATCTTTCCTTCAAAGGGTTCTTCTGCCATTTGTGGGGAGCAGGGGGACATATTACCACAGCATTCAGTACCACTCAAGCAGCTTGTACTTCATTGCATTTGTGTATGTTCTGTACAGGATGAATGATTTTAAAACAATATAATAGAAGACAATCTTGTCATGGCTACTTTCATGCAATGAAGAACAGCTGCTCGTGAACAGCTTATTGTCTTCCACCATGCTCCAGGTTATAGCTATAGATATATATGTACAGATATCCAGGGTATTGCCTTTCAATACAGAGTAACTATGCCTATTCCAATTTTTTTTTTCAGTAAATTGATTATACTTCGTATTTTTACGCCTACCACACATTATGTAGTTTACAGGTGCATTTTATTAAAAGACATATACATAACTGCAACTAGTTATTAAGTAGTAAATCATGCAGTAATTTATTCTAAATTGTTTATAAACTAAAAGGTATTATATTTAATAGGAAGAAATGAAAAAAATCTCTAGTAGGTAGTAGACTGCTATACCGACTAGAATCATAGAATCGTTCAGGTTGGAAGATACCTTAGAGATCATCTTGTGATGATCAGAAGAGAAGCTATATTTTAGGAAAGTAGTGATCCCCAGATAAATAAGTCCTGAGGAATGTTTTATTTCCCAGAAAAAAAATAGAATGGCTTGTGAAGAAAAGCACTGCAGAATTTAACAGTAAGTCTAAAAAATTACTACCACAAATCTCTCTTGAATCGATTCTGCTTTCTTGCCTTCTCACGATATCACTTGAAAACACTAATAGACAGAAACTGAGTGCTTCAGAAAGGTAGACTGTATGGCTGGAACAAGGATATGGAGCTCAGAATGGCTCCATGGAAAGAAGCGGGATCAGCAGCTATGACAAGACACCACAACTCTTCGGCTACCACAAAAGACAAAAGTTCCATCTTCTGCTGTGTGCTGCTGCCATGACCAAGAGAGGCCTCGTAAAACCAAGAAGGCAGTGAGGAGTGAAACGAGGGTTTGAAGCTTAGGCAGTGGAGATGTGGTAAATGCATGGATTCCTTTTGTAATTTAGGGAGAAAAAGGAAGAAGAAGAACATGCACCCATCTATAGTACTATTCTTCCCACATCTCCTCTTAGGCTGGCGAAATAAGAGTGCTGCAAGTTACAGCGGGGTATCCTCAAGGCATGTGTAGAACCATGCTCCTGTTCAATGAAATCTGAAATGCAAAGGAAAGGATAAAATATACCAGGATATTAAAATAGAGTGCCTACAGTACAAATGTGTATTAGTGGGAAAAGTGTATTACACTTGAAATTGTAGTTGGTTTTGCCTCAACTG
Source organism: Penelope pileata (assembly GCA_013396635.1). NCBI lineage: Eukaryota > Metazoa > Chordata > Aves > Galliformes > Cracidae > Penelope > Penelope pileata. Next base: position 349,635 of record WBMW01004938.1, read on the forward strand.
AACAAACTTACCTCAAAGCTCCCAGTGATTCTGTCATTATTACTGCATCAGAGGAAGCCCTTTCCAAAGAGTAATCAGTTCAGCTAACCATACACAGCTTAAAATTACACAGAGCAGACTATTAGCCATTTACAGAGGATATTAATAACTAAATATGTCCTTTCTGCCTGGCAAGTACCATATAGTTCAAGGTGGATCTGAAAACAGAATGGACCTATGCCAATGTGATCTCAATTGTTATTTTCAATAATAGAGTACAGCTAGCACCTCAATATGCAACCGTTTGTGACATGTATTTGGTTACAGTCTTGATTAATACTCTACTTTTAAATGCCGTATTCCAAAATCAAAGACTAACAAGTACAAATTGTATCCATAAAACAGCATCACAACTTTATTCTCAATAGCTAAGTATTGAAATGCAAGCACACATTATAAATAGAAAAACAGCTGGCTTGGAGCACATTGCAAGCCACTAGCACAGTTGAGGGATTTGAATGACATCATAACCCGTGAGAGCATGCTGCTGGCCAGCTGGTGTTATTTATAATATACTCATAATTGAGGAAAAATAAAAAGGCAAAAGTTAGGTATTACAGAACTAACAAAGTTAAATTCTCTCTTTCCCAGTGTCATTTAAATTATTAAGAGTAACTGTGAAGATTACTACTTAAAAGGGAGAAAATCACCTTATAATTACAGGAGACCATTTAAGACAAAAGCCACGGAAGCCCTTCAAACTGGGCTACTTGTGTTACTACATTCATAGTACTGTAAATTCTAGGAAATTACATGACTTCTGTGTGGTTGCTAAAGGAGCACAAAGCTATTTTGTCCTATTTACAAGTAGCACTCCACAATTCTTTTACTTTTAGCAAATGTCAAACTGCTATTTTAGGGTTAATAGCACAGAGAGTTGGAGGTTTTAATTGTTAGTCAGCATATAGGCGTGCCAAGTTTAATAACGTAAAGATGCATTTAAGAGAAAAAGTAGATAACTGCCTGCCTGCCTCTCTAAATTAAAATAAATAAAATAAATACAATACCTGTGTCTCTATGCATGAACAAAGTGTGTACTGATGCACAAAGGAATGCCATGTTATACAGATTATGCCTTTACCTATATAAGTTTTTGTATATTTGAAATGCAAACACACACACAAAAATACAAATATACACAGCCTCCCGAAAGTTAACCAGAATACATTCTCTTATTTTTTCGTGGCAGCATAAGCCTTTTTGCCTGCTAACCCCTCAGTCACTAATTCACATTCTTTTAAAGGGAAAAAAATATGCTTCTGTGCTCTAGTTTTAAAATGCAAAGGTATGATGTTATTTGTCACCATGCCCAAAAAAGTCCTTACTCGGTAACTTTGCCAGAAGAGGGAGAGAGAGAGAAGGCAAATGCTCCCCCAGCTGTTTCCTGTCTACAGTGTCTGTGTAATGTAGATAAATGTGAGGATTTTCTCTAAATCCCTCTTCTGTTTGCTAAATCTCACTGTCACTGCTAAAATCAGAGCAGATAGAGCCTGCGCAATGGAATAAAGTCCTCAATATTGAAATGTGACATTGCTCTCAACATCTCACATCTCTCTGGATTTCTTTTTTCTCATCATTACTGCTAACAAATTCATTTCCAGACTTTGCACTTTTAAGAAGCAATGGAAAAAATCAACAGTCTTTCAACACAATTAGTTAAGTGCTGCTTTTGTGATTTCTTGAAGGTAAATCTTTATTACTATTTCAAATGATTTTTTAGTTTTATTTTACTGTGTATTGTCTGCTTCTGCTTTGAAGAGTATTGTGCACTTTTCAATAACATTATTTTAGTACTGAGAATTATTTCTAAATTGCTGAACATGCAATTTTATGTGATCTGGAAAATGGCTGTATGTAATAGTTGCAATTACATAGATAACTGTAAGGGTAAACTATTGCAGATACATGTCTTGAATGTCACTTCTATTCAGAGAACTTCACAATATTTCAGTTATGTCATTATTAAAGGGTCCAACTACATCATTGTCTATACTGTTAATTAATGCTTCTGAACAAGAACTTTTAGCTGTTTTCTGCAGGTGCAGATTTTTATAGGAAAATAGGCATTGTACACATGTTAAGTTTCTGTAGTTTTATTGTACACAATTGTAGATAAAATCTTCATGCTTTCACACAGAAACTTTTAAGGGATGTTGTGACTGCAGCAATTTTCTGGCAGCGTTGTTGCATTTACTTGATTTTTTGCTGTCATGTATTAAAAGTAAATGTGAAGTTCTGTTTGTTTTCTACATTAGAACCCAGCTGCAACTCTTGCTGACCTTGCATATTTGTATAGCTTAAGCAATTGTATATAAAGAAAATGGAAATTCTCCTACATGTTCTTCTCCAAGTTTTCCCTTGTAGGGAGGGCTGCTTCAGGAAAAAGTTTGCATATGAAGTTTCATGTTATGACCTTACAATTTCTACTCATTAATATAAACTGTCATTAGGTAAATTTGGCTTCAGTAGGTGCACTGACCTCTGTTTCTGTCAATTGGCTCCTGTTCAACTTTCCATTATCACAAATTCATATCCTTCAAGAACTTTTTCTCTTGTTAGTGGTTTTCAAGCACTCTTATGCAGTTGACAGAATTCTCCTGTTTTAATTGTTCAGGGCCTAATTATTTTTTTTAGTGTCTTACCTTTAAAGACACTTACTCCCTTTCTTAATGTGATTCAAAGGAGCAGGTCTGTAAATGTAATGGATGGAACCATTCTCTTAATGTACAAATGGGCATTCTTTCCAATAGATTTGAAAGGTGAAGATTTTTTTTTTTTCTTTTTTAAAGTGTTGAGCAAAGCATTAAGAGACATAAAAGTAATGTGCTAGTTCCTCAGCTGGTGCACCCAGCCAAGCTTCCTTGGAATCAATGAAACATATTGATTTAGGTTAAGATGTAGCCCTGATTTTTTTTTTTTAAAACAAAGTTAGCAGTCTTTAAACCTTGATCTATTCTGAAGTACATATGCTTTATGTATACACATATAACAACTGCTAGGGAATACTGTTATTACAAACTAGCTACAAACTTTTACTATGACTTGGTAATTAGATACAGCTATATAGCAAAATGAATGCAACTCCTGATTTTTTCCTATAGCATATACTATCCATAAAAGTTTTGCCTACATCAAGATATTTAAGATTATTGTGAATGTCATTATGTGTAATTAAAATGAAAAAGCATGTGAAGAATTCCTATGCACAACTTATGCCAACTGATAGTTTGTTTGAAGAAGTGCATTTATATAGAAGAATTTAGATGTAAAAGAGATGCAGAGTGTTCGTATATGACATTCTTCTGTGGTGCCACTCTTCTGGACTATTAAAAGAGGAATGCAGCAAAAGCTGGTTATTTTACTGAAAAAAGAGGAAATTCCAGCTGTGAAAATATGGTCAGTCATTCTATGCAACTAAAAGAAGTGCTTAACCAGGCTCATCCTGAACCTGTATTCAATTTCCAAATGTAATTAGATGCTTCAATAAACCCCACCCACATGCCAATGCATTTTCTTTTAAACGCTCATCTTTCTAGTCAGACTGGGGACATTGCAAGCACTCTGCCTGTCTGCAAAGGACCCGAAGCAATACTGGATTACAACTTTGTATTTTCTTAAGAACATTCTCCTCAGACACAATGGGAAATGTGATTTTACTATGAACATATTGAATCAACTAATGTTATGTTTAATTACAATGATGAAGTTAAAAGCCTTAAACCGTGTTTTGGAATTAATTTTGATGCAACAGCATTTAGTTTAAGAAGTAATTGATTGAGTCCTAGGAACATGTGGATCTTTTCTCTTCCCCAAAGTTTTTACTTGTTTGCAAGTACTTGACTGCTCTTAAATTTGGGGATAAAGTGTAAAAATTCTCTGTGGTTTATACTGTGCAGCCTTTTTGGCCTCCACTAAAGGAAAAACAGTAGATAATCTGTTTTGTTGTACTTCAGTGCTGATATTTATCTTAAAATGTAATCCAGCTGAAAAGTCTTGAAAAATAGAAAATTGTTAAATGTCTAAGATTTATGTTTATTTCTGGCCCAAATGTTATACAAGAACAAACTGTTAAATGCATAATGTTCTTGTATGTATAATGTCTTTCAGCCTTCTGAACCTGTGTGTTAAACAGTTTTCTGTTTTACCTCCTTCGAACTAGAAACTGGGAACCAACTTAAACTGCAGGTGCATCACATTAATCTTAAAAATTAAAAAATATGGCAAGGGAAAAAAGAAATTCATGTTTTTAAGATATGGAATAATTACAGGAAATAATGCTGTGTGTTATCATTCATTTATAATCTGACCTTCCCATCTGCCACTGAAGTCATGTCCATGCCTTAAACCTTGTTGGTTTTTCCATGGCAAAGTTGGCTAAAGACCATTGTGAATGGGAAAATAATTATTCTTTCTTTTTATGATATAACCTGGGATTTAGATTTGCTTGTTATTTTCACAGTGGAAACATTATCAGGAAAATAGAGGGGTACATTCTGACTTATTTATAGATTTTTCTCTTACTCAGCTTTGACTTCAGCTGAAATAGGGGACTCATCCAGCAAGATGCTAAGATCTCTTGCCAAGAAAAAAGGAATACTTAAAAATTATTGACTCAGACAAGAGAAGGCTCAATACCCCACTGGATCAGCTCTCGTATGACCAGACAATAGACAGTTTCATCAATTTTTCAAAAGTTCAGTGAAAAAATAAGAGGAAATAGTCCCTGAAACCCTGAAAGAAACTTCAGGAAATATTAATCTTTTTACTTCAGTTACTAATGCAAGGCAGTTTCAAGCCAAGGTTAACTTTACATTCAAGAAGGATTTGTAACTTCTTACCTGACTGCAATACTAACATTAACCTTGCAACAGAATGAAATTGAATTCATATTTACATCCTTTGAAGCTAGCATTTTTGTCAAGTGATCTAAATCAGTTCAGAGAATGCATTAAGCACTGTTAACAACGCATTCTTCACTGTTCTGACACTAAATAGATTTCCTAGTACTCAAAAAAATGCTATCTTCTTTGACATGTTGGGTAAGATGTTCTGTTGATATTAACTGATACAAAAGGAAGTAGACAAACGGAATGGTGCAAGTTTACACACACTGAGGATCGGCCTTTCTTCCATCGTTAGTCCAGGAAAAAAAAAGTTTGTATCCAAATGTGAGAAAACAATCATCAACTTACTAGCAACAGAGGACTGGAAGAGTCATTGAATGTAGTCCCCTACTATGGAAGGTCCGACATGAACTCTTCAGTAATTTTAGCAAGCTCTATCTTAAAATACCTTTTATTTTGTCCCGATGTTTTCATTTGTAAGGCGGCTGGACAACTACAGAGTTCTAATAATTAAAAAAATTCTTCCTCCTGGGCCAAATTTCCTTTCATCTGGTTTACAGCCACTTATTCTTATGCCAGTGCTGTTTTTTAAATTTTAATAGCTCTTATATACCACTTCCACATCCCCTAGTACATTGGCAATTAGCTGTCATTTTCCCTCTTAGCCTATCTGGACTCAAACGAAACAACACAAGGTTCTCTAGTCTTCCTTGCCCTGATTATTGTGGGCTACCCAGGTTCCTTTGTCTGTTGTACTCTTCCATATCCTCCTCCAACAAGAGCAACCATATATCATAATTCCTACAAGGTTTTATAACTACATGTGAATGTGAAACAAAGACACTCCCTAGAGGAAGTAACCAGTTTACAAAATACGAAGTCTAGAATGTGTAGAGAGTTGCAGCCTATCTTGATACTGGATATATTGTCTAACAAATTACAGTACATATGCACTCTCAACTAATAAGGGTGCAAGATTCATTTTCTTTAGGACTCTGTTGGGAAACTCTGACACAGTACTTTTGCTTCCTTGGCAGGTGAAGATGCACACTGTGTCCTACATTCATTTCTTCTACCTTGGCCTGTGTTTGCTTACCTTAACCAGTTCTGCTGCTGCTGGCCCAGAAACACTCTGTGGTGCTGAGCTGGTTGATGCTCTTCAGTTTGTATGTGGAGACAGAGGCTTTTACTTCAGTAAGTCAACCCTTTCATTCAACTGCTAATTTTTTCCATGTAATCCATTAGAGTTTGTAACTGTTTTAAGCAAGCTTAGGAATTATCAAACCAGACTGCCAAGCATCACTAGTATCCTCTATCTCAGAGATGCCCAAGCCTTCAATGATCATGAAGTCTCAATTAAGAATAGAGCTGTACCCATGTTTTTTAACTGCTTACCAGCTGCTGCTATCACATCTGCTATGTTACTGCTTTCTGCTGACATGCCACTGAAAGCGAGGGAATGAAAGGACACACTAGACTCAAGATATTCATGAGGCAGAACTGCATGTACCTATTATGTCAGACTACTTGTAAACAGTTTAAGTACACATTGTATCATATTAAAAACACACAAAGCTTCAACATCTGGTTTGAAAAAAAGAAAAGCTGGAAGGCAGCAAGCAGAAAGACACCGCATCCAAGTATCCACATGCTGCATCAGTTAAGCACAGGTGAAGGAAAGTGAATTCACGGGGAGATAATAAAGAACAATCCCACTACAGACAACAGATAAAATTGTCTGTAATAGTGTGGATATATTAGTGCTCAAGTAACTTTCTGGAGCAAGATCTGTACTTGCAAAGTAAACATCACAATATTTTTCCTTTGCTGTGTTTTATATTGCACAAAGCTCTTAGCACCTTCTTACAAGCGCTATCAAGATCAAGAAGTACAAAACACGTAAATGGTAGAAATCTATTTCTAGGTTTCAGCTATTGCCATTCAAACACTGTAAGGTTGAGGAAACTTTTAGTTAGGAGTATAATCATTCTGAATTCATTCATGAACATACTTATTCAAAACATGCATGAATTTGTGCTCTTACAGCCTCTGAAGCTATTGCTTACTCCCAACAACATCATTTTCCTGATTATTCTTGTCTGAGATTACCTGTCTTTCGGGGCCTCAGTTCCCTTTCCAAACAAGAGCATAGCTAAGAAAAGGCAACATGGGGTGGTTAGGTTATGAAGACAAGAATTTAACTAAAGGTCATTTTTATTTTCCTACACATATTTATATTCTTTGTGAAGTCTAAAATATTTTTAGAAACTTTTTCAATCCTCATTCTATCCTTATAATTCTTGCCTTCCAAGACATAACTGTTATTTTTCTGATCAGTTTCCCTCTACACTATTCCTATTCGTTTCTATTCATGGATTTATTGCATTGACAGATTTTCTCCTTGCTTGGAATAAAAATAGAATCGGGAAAATCCAGGCTCTTGAACCCTTAATTTACAGAAAATCTGGATTTCCTCTACATCAGCAGCTGAGTTACACTTAATGGACTATTTGAGCAGCATACATACACTTTCTCTTTGTGATTAGAAGGAATGTAGAGGAAGACTTTCTTCTCCTCTTCTAGTTCCTACATCAGAAAGCAATGAGACAATATACCACTAGAACAGCATAGCTCTTTCTCTTTCTTTCTTTCTTTCTTTCTTTCTTTCTTTCTTTCTTTCTTTCTTTCTTTCTTTCTTTTTTTAATTTTTTTTGGTAACTGTGCATGTATCTTAGGCATTTTTCTAGTCATTTGTCTTCTGGCAAAACGTTTGCTGCTTGTTCAGAGAACTATCACGCTTACCATAAAAGTGGCTGCAGTCAAACAGACAACATTTCTGTGTACTTACTGTGTCGCTCAAGGTAAAAAAAAAAAAAA
>WBMW01004938.1:357430-402644 GCA_013396635.1 Penelope pileata
AAAAGAAAAAAAAAAAAGTGATATGTTAATTATCAGCAAAAATTGTCTTTGTTTACAATTTCAGTAGTTTATACTTACACAGCCTGTGGCAAATCTCTGTGTTCCCTGAGCTAGATGACTCTTTCTTTAAAATACCAGGACGGGTTTCTGAAGTTTTAAAGGAGTTTGTAGTGCTTGCAATCTTGAGTTTTGTCTGGCATCAATAAAGGCCTCCTCTCTAGTTTTCTTTCTTCTGTGCTTACATTCTGAGTTTTCACTTGAAATTAACATATCTGTTGACATTGTGAAGTTCCACTCTATTTTGTATGGAAGAATATGGAAGATTTTACAAATGAATGACCACTGTGTTTTAGAGATGCCTTGTGGTGTTGTAATGAACAAGACTTCAATCACAACATTCAGCAGGAATTTTATGAAGTTAATATCTGGCCCTTGAGTGCTAAATAATGTGTGTACCATACCTGACTCTATGGCTGATTCATGAGGCAGCCATTTAATTTTTTAGTGTTCTTCCTCTTATTTGTTGAAGTTTAATCTAAAGTATAGAACTACAAAAAAGTAAGTCCAGTAACACTGGTAAAAAATTTGAGAACCTCATATCAGACGTACTACAGAATGCAACATATTATTGGAAGTTAAAAATGTTATTCCATTTAAGAGTACTTTTAAGAAGGCTACGTCATTTGCAGGAGTAAAAACGCAGTGAATTTTTTCCTTTTACAGTGAAGAGGATGTCAATTTAAATTGTATTTTAAGCCTGCTATTCTCATTCTCTGCTTCCTTTATATAAAGCATAAATCAATGGTTAAGTTTGCCTTTAGATTGCTTACGATATGTCTGTAAGGGAAGGTTTTCTTCACTAGAGACTTGAAATGTATAGAACACATTTTAGCTGAGGTGGAACTCCTGGTTCAGATTCAAGGTCAAAGCTTCTGACTATTCCTTGGGAGTTTGTGGGTGGAAATGAAGACAGAATTAATTGTGTTGCTTTATGTTGAAATTTTGTACTCCACAACCATAAGATTACATCTACTGCTAGGACTGGGATAAAGTTTTTTCATTACGTAGTCTACTCTGCTCACGAAAACTAACTTCCCAGCTACAAAAGGAAATTCTTTACAGCTTCTGAAGAGGTGCCCAAGCTGCTTACCACACATGAAGCATTGACTTCAAGAGGAAGTCAAAAAGTGTTTCTACCACTCCTATTCCTCAAGAGGTGGACTAACAAAGAGTGTTTTTTTAGAGTTGTTTAAAAAGATACTGCACAAATTTGGAAATAGAGTATCTGCTTTTTCCCTTGGTCACATTCAACCTCAGCCAGCACTGGCTGTTTCTTGGATAGATTCTTCCCTACCATGATTCACCAATGAAGAGAAGTTTGTTGCCACCTTGTACCTAGCACTGAAGTTGCCATGCACTAGCTAATGTTAGAAATCAGCTACAGGGAGCTTGGCCACAGCTTGCTATTCCTTGTAGCTGAACCTCCAAAAGAAAACAAGTGGCTATACTTAGATACAACTCTTCTCAGTTAATGTTTCTCCAACCTTGAAAACTCTGGATTTAACAGTCATGAAGCAGAGTGGGATGCCTGCCATGTTGGTTTGAATATTAATGCCTAGAAAAGACTACCATGCCACTGTTATTACAAAACAATGTAGGAAAAACTGAAAGTAGAAATTACAGGAAATGTGCAGAAACGATAACCCAGGAGTGCGACAAATTCTGTTTGAAATAGCTCAGTCTTATCTCAAGAATTTACTTTTTACGATAGTCAAAAAAAAAAACAAAAAAGATTCTTTGTCTTCATACAAGTTGAATTTTATTGAATTTGAAGGACAATCATTCCTTCTAGCTCATGTTGTAACCTGAGAAAAAAATGCAAGTGCAGTTTGCTCTAAGAAGCAGATGCTATATTCTTTTTTCATCCAGTTTCTTCTCTTTTGAAAATACGCATTTTCCTTTCCCACTAAATGGACACTGGTTTGGCTAACAATACATGCGTATGCCAATGAACAAGTAGCTTTCTTTCTATGCTTTTGATCATTCTGATCTCTAAAGTCCAGGTGAGATGGCAACAGTTATTTGAAGACATAGCACAGAGTATCAAGTTTATGAATATTAAAAACAAAAAAAAAACCCACCAGTTTGGACTTAAAGTGAACCTTTTGAAACATCATTAGCAAAATCAGAAAAAGACAATGAGCATAACTTTGGGTAATCAGAGCTGGTGTGTGATGTCATTGCTTTGTATACATTAAGGAACTGCTGCCTTGGAGAGGAGGAAATAAGGGGCAGAGCAAAAGGCAATGTTCTCTCTTTTTCCATTTCCCTCTAGTTAACAGCTGCTTGTTTAGGTTGGGAAGTCTGCTTTTAAGATGTTAAAGCTTCTAGGCCTGCCAAATCTATCAACATAATTACAAGAGATGGCATGGCACTCAGTTCTCTAACTACTCCATACCTGTCGGAGCTATGATGAGTCATTAGCTTCTCCGTGTGTCCCTGACTGAAAGGATCTTTAACGTTACCAGCACAGGAGTGGAGTGCTGAAAAGCTGTAGTGGACATATAGCTCCCAGTGTCAGTGACAGTCTCACAAAACTGCAAAGAAATGCTAGTCACTTCAGCTACGTCCACACAGCAAGACCTGAGAGTGTTTTTAATTTAAGTTCCTTGGTTTGGCTACATGCCCCATCCACGTCCACATCCTGTATCCATGGAAGACTTCATTCTGTTCCTCCATCTTTATCCCCAGGTTCCTTATATCATACAAGGAAGCTGCAGCCTGGAAAGGAGCTGAGGTGCGCTTTAGCCAAGCCCACAGGGTCAGTGCTCAGGAACCAGAACTATAGGTGCAGTTATTGACACACCTCTATAAAACAAAAACAGCGGTAGCTTCCAGAGAAGTACCACCATATAGCCACATAACTGATACATGCTTGGAGTATGCTATGTTGCCTCTTGCAGTAATCATTGAGGAAATTCTCTGAAAATAAGCCAGTCTTTAAAAGAATTTTCATCTTTTTTTAACACATTAAGAAAGGTTAGAGAGTGTTCAAAAAAGGTAGCCTTAGTTTAGCAAGGTTAATATTCTTAAGCTACCTCTTTAATTACAGCAAGTGCGATTCCCCCTCCTCTTTCCATAGATCAGAGTGGGAATCTAGGAGGATTTAGCCTCTAAAACAAACTAAAGTTAGACTCTACATACAAGTTTTCTCTACAACTAGTCCAGTCCCCAAGGATTTCATTAGCTTTCAGTCTTTTTGCTAGGAGGGACTGCAGCAGTAATTATAATTTTAAATGAGTGGAGTAGAAGCAAGCCATTGATCAAAATTTCATGCTGAAACATCTCTGCAAGAAGTCCCTACTACTAAAGCCAAATAAGTACAGTTTCTCCAGAAGTTCAGTTTATATCTGTCCTTATTAGCTGTAGACATGGGAGATGCTCATGTATTTTATGATATTTGCCTTTATCTATGCACTAGAGCAAGTTTCAAATTTGGTCTCTAATAGCAGAAAGCTGTTATTTGACATTTGATTCCCTAACTGCAGTTAACTGTATGTATATTAAATACAGTATTTAGTCTCATGTTGGATAAAGTCACTCAAAGAAGCACTTGGCAAGACCAGCATTAATTCTTGGCATAGTTGCCCCTCTTACTTTTCCACTGAACATTAAATACCAAGAAAAACCCTACACTGACTTCAATTCTGGCATATGCTTTATGCAATTAGCCAAAACCTTTGCATATGGACCTCTTCATTTGTCCTGGTATTAATAATGCATTTTCAATATTTGATCAACAGTGGAAACTGTCACAAAGGAAGTTATTCACTTTACCAGAACCACAGTCTCTTAATTAAAACCATTTGCATTAACTACTTGAGCATCTAGGGTAATCTACACAGAGTACTCATTCAAAGAAGGAAGTTCACGCAGCCATTTCTCTAAAGCTTATTCAGCATTTCAGCTCTTACACATCTGTTCATAACCTTCTTGCATCACTGAAAACCAAGTGGAGACTTAAAGCCATTTTCATTTCAGAGTTTTGCTGGAAAAGAATGCCCCTGAACTTCTTCATAAAACTGCGCCCAAATGTCAACTCAACCTTATGATACAAATTTAACTGATCACAAATATGACAACAAATGAAAGTGGTAACCAACATTTAATTAATTTCTCATTCTAAAAATTAAGACAAAAGAAACGAACACCACAATAGAACATTTTATGTTAAATTTATCCCTGGTAGTAACTGTAGGATCTTCCATGTCAAAAAGAAGAAAAAGCCTTCAAATCACACTTTCTTTTGCAGTGTGTTTCATCCAAAGCTACTATTCAAGGTACAGCACAAGTACTGAGTCTAATTGCTAAGTGACAGGCACTCTTCATGTCTACGTTAGTAAATGAGGTTCTGAAAACAAGAATTTAAACACATCTACAGACTTTGAAGGGACACAGCATATGCTGATCAGCGTGTAATTTCAACTTATAGAAAATTTTACGTTGTCACAGTAAGTAGAAGTTGACCATATCAACCAAAAGGCTGTATTAAGCCACAACTTTCAGACTAATACAATATATCACTTGTCCTACTGTATCAAAGCAAGAAAAGTGAAATGTTGTCTTATTTTCAGTACCTTTAAGTATTCGACAAATTACACAGGTGAACTTATCTTGCCAGATTTGTCTGAGCAATCTGCAGTTTAAAATGCTGATTGCCTCTCCAATGCCAATTCCTGGGAAATTGTTTCGGAATTGTTTAGAAAATTGTTTTGAATTCCTTTACTAAACCTAAGTTCCTACAAAATCTGAAGCAGATACAAGTCTTAGACACTTGCCGTATTTTCTAACTGAATCTAATGCACAGTCAAATTTAACGTGTTCTCAATGCTCTTAAGACAGAGTATAAAGTTTTTGCTCACCTCATACCATACCCTGTGTTGGTGAAAACTGAAACAGCTTCTCTATATCAAAGAAACAATATCAAGTTATATTATGGGCTCATCCTTCTTATTTCTGACTCTATAAAACATGTAACTATTTCCCACCTTATTTTTGAAATTCAGTTCTGATTTCAGTTTTCCCATCTGTGAAGTCTAACTGCTACAGAATAAGAGAACAACTGCCCACATCAGACCCTTCTGCTTTCTTGGATGCCCATATAAGTGTAAAGGTAGAGAAGGCATCCTGTTTTCCTTTAGAAAACTATAGTCTACTCCCAAACCTGAAACTATGACACTTTTTGATATGCTACTTTTTGTTTATACTGTTGGTGTCCTTGCATGATGAGCAGAAACTTACATGAGGCTGTGAGTAAGCAGAAAAAGGAGAGGCTGGCCCAGACCATTCTGACTCAGTTCAGCTCTGTGAACAAAATGGTTTTCTTTCAGAAAATAAATATTCTATCTCCAAACTGAAACCCCCAGCCACTATAAACAGCAGCTTCTAAGGAAAGTAGACATTGCTGAAAATTGTTTTGACTTTAAGAAAGTGTTCATTAACAGCCACCTTCTACTAAGGCAAAGGACAAAATATTAAATTCCACACACAAATTCTGTATTTCACAAGTCACTATTTGAAAGAATACTTTTAAATGGTAGAAAAAGTATAAAAGTTGTGGAGGAAATGGTAAAGAGCTGAAGTGGTAACCTGAAAAGATGAGAACATTCTTAATTAGCTCTGATGGTTTTATGGTACGATGCATTTGATTTACAGTAGAGTTTTTTCAGACTTGCATTAAATATACTGAAGATTTCTTTTAACTCAGACCCATCAAAACAACTGGATAAAAGCTTCTACTATTACAATGAATTTTTAATTGCTTTTCTTTGGTAACTCTTTATTGATTACTTTAGGTTACATGAAAGCTAATAAGGACATCTATTTTACACTAACACACCAGATTTAAAATGAATACACTTCATACCTTGAAACTGCTGTAGTCAAGTAAGATGTAATAATTTGTTTCTACAACCCCTGAATTCCTGAATTACTAGTCAACAGGTCTTCCATGAAAAAACTTGGTTTTTCCTACGTATTTCAAGTTTTATGTTTCTTTCCATTAAAGTTTCCAGCCTTTCACAGACATATTTAGTTTGGCAGGAAGAATCTGGTGACTCATAGACTGAAGAGATTTGAGAGCAAGCTACTGAAAATGTATCTAATTTCTTCTTGTGTAATTTGGGAGCAGGCTACTGATAGTATGTCTAATTTTCCTAGTTTAATCAGATGTATTATTGGCAAATACATGTCCTGAATAAAAGCCATGTTTATTTCTGAAATATATAGCTAAGATTAAACTCAAAAACACCATCCATATTTGCTTTTAGAACACTTATGCTTTTTTCTAATTGTTTCTGGCATTATGTTCTAAATCAGTGGGCACTGAATGAAAACAGAGATACTACTCAAATCATTTTCATAATGATCCTATTTACGTTTCCAAATTTAGAAATATTAAGTTTTTCCTTACTGACTTTTTTCTTCCTCTTTTTAAGGGAGGATGGAGGTGTAGGAAGAATAGGAGATGTTATTCGTATGTGATTCATATGGAAAAGAATAGATGTATCAGAAAAGCTCTCATTTGTATTTTATATTGATGATTGTATTGTTTCTTGTGCCTCTTTTCAGACAAAAGTCTCTTCTAAATTGAGTTCTTTCTAGACAAACAATCTGTGGAAAAGAAAACAATGCTTAAGAAACAAACAACTTTTTCTTAATTTCTTTGCTTAACAATCTACGATTAGGAATCAGAGGATGCTAATTCAAGGTTATCTGCTAACTTCAAGTGGCTTTGGCTCAATGCAGTGAGGATAGTGTGAGTTAATTTGAGGAATTATCTATGTTCACTGAAGAAAACATTGACCACTGATTCTCCTAGGTCTTTTGGCCATAAGCATCATTGGACCATAAATATTTTCCCTTGACTGTATTCCCACTGGTTTCTAACCCATCACCTGTTTTTTCTAAGAACTACCAGCTGAAATTTTGGGTTTTTTTTTCCCCCTTTATTGTAAATATGATAAATAGGGTTTCTCTTATGTAATCAATAGATACTACCTGTGCATGATCAGAAAAGGGAAAATACACATCAAAAAAACACTCATTTTAATATTCAACAGTTACACTACTAACCAACCTGAGAGGTTTGCAGTGTAATTTTAGAGTTCATCTACCGCCTATGTAAGCGATAAACTATTAAAATACCAATTCTTTATACATAAGTGTTTGTTTTCTAAACTGGTCTAGGTTTTACAGCAGCAGAATGCCTACATCTAAAAGAGCGAGGCCTAACTTTTTAGAAGCATTGATCTATTTCCAAAAAAGAGTGCAAGTCTCATGAAAAGTCAGTGAGACTTTGGAAGTCTCCTAAAGGCATATGAAAAAGACACGCAACGCTTTTTAGGCACTGAATAGTCAGATGGACGTGCAAGAGATTTTCAGAAGCAAGCACTCATCTAATTTCCACTGGAATAAATGATGGATGGTCCTCGATGATTTTTTAGAACCCTTCTGGGCAAATACCTGTGGTTTTAGTCACTTCAGTGATTTTGGAAACAGGAGTCACAATCCTTAGCTACTTGTCTTAGTTTGGCTATGGAACTTATTGAAAAGCTACCACTATTAAAAGCCCTTTAAAATAAGAATTGGCATAATGACTTAGCTTCCTCTCTGACGTGAAACATACTAATACGCTTAGTATGAAATCTTCTTATTTCTAGCATAAGTATGCGAGGCATCAGATGAAAGCTAATAATTTCCCAAGTGAGCTAAAAATAATGAAGGCTGAATTTGAATAAATATTCAGAAGAGGCATTCTGGAACAGACAGTGGTTAATAAGGACTATAAATGCTACCTTTCTACTAACCTCATTTGCAAGATGCCAAAGCCTGAATATGGATCACAAATATTATGGGATGAAGTCTGAACATGAGAAAAACATTAATCACTGCAGGAAGTTGGAAACAGATTCATATTTTATTGTTTGCCTTGCCTTTTAAACTGAAAACTATAATTAAAAATCTCTCAAAATTCTTCAGGAGTTATGTTCACACAAGGTTTTATTTTGAAATTCCATGCACTTGTGACTTAGACTTATTTCCCGATGAAATCACAGCACCTGACAGCATCTAAATTTATTGTAATAATTCTAAATACACTGTAATATAAGGAGTAAGAGAATACATAGTATTTTTTTTAAAAAAAATTGTTTGTGTATCCACAAATAATGCAGGAGTATATGAATTAAATCTATTTTTAAATATGTGCTGTAACTAAAACAGAAGAGATTAATGAAAAAAAAAGTGACTGAACTGTGGTTCTTTAAATCCCTTAAAATCAGGAGATGTTAGCATTAATTTTGCCACTTGACATGGTCACAGGCCGATCAGTTTTATATTATGTTACAATCTGTCACTAAATGACTACAGTCTTTTTAATAAGTATTGTGTTTGCAGTTACACAGGATGCATGCTTCTTGGGAGAAGGAAGAAACCATTCAAATATTTATTCTTTCTTCATTATTAAATGGGTGGTCTCATGCCCTATTGATTTCCAAGATCCAAACACTACAGACAAAAAGAATTAATATTTTTCTCATAAACTCTTCTAGAGTGCTCATCACAGAATCATTTGATTGCTGCACTCAGACAAATGCATTATACCCTACAACTTCTCAGGAAATTACTTGTTTCTCAGAGCGTTTGTAAGGCTTTTTGGCCTATTAATTGCATTCCCAAGTGAAGATGGCAAGGATCCATTTTGCAAAGTAATTTTAAAATTTCTGCTAGTGCTTTTATGTTCAAAATAGAACACAAATGTCATTGAATTTAACCTAGAGATACAGTCAAGTGGTATTGTTCCTTTTTACAGGAAGAGTATGCCCTATTGTACCTAAACTAACAAAGCACTTTTGACAAGACACCTGGAATAAAAAGCATACTAATCTTCCTCTCCTTTTCTCCAAAACTAAGCACCTTTCCAAAGCATCATTAGCCTCTTCTGTTGCCGTTACAGTAACAGAAATTACCTCATTCCTGTGAGCTGCACAGATTCCAGAGCAGCTGCTGTACTCAAAGCACTCAGCAAAGCTCTGACCAGGAATAGCTTTCATTGCCAAGTGGCTGGTGATAAACAGAATTCAGTGCAGAATCATTTAAAATTTTAATTGATTGAAATCTCTTGGTCTAGAGATCTGATTTTAGATGAACACATTAAAAATAATACAAGACAATATAGAACCTTTGCAGCTAACGTAGGACCTGAAGGAAGTTGGTACAGAAAAGCTGTTAACAAAAATTCAGTGTGCTGTGGTTGTGTAAACACCTCTCAGAGTTACACGCTAAGCCTTTCGCTGGAAGAAGTAACTTCCTGTCTCCAGTAACGACAACATAAATTAGGCTTATCCATTCATGGCTAGCACTCTGAAACTACCAACCGGATGGCAATTCATTCAAATAATTCTATGGTGCAAATGTCAGCAGAGACCACCTGTGTATTTCTCAACAGCCATTGCATGAATAAAGTGCCTTTCACATATAAAGCTTTGCTGGCAATAGACAGTAATCTGCTTTAAAAAAAATCCACGTTATGTGACAATATGTTTTTTCCTTCCTGCTTCCCCCACACTGTATCACCAGTACTGTAAACAACACCAGGAAAACTTTGTTCTGAACAGTCTAAACAGGTAAACATGATTTTGTTGGTTAAGTCCATTCTAACTGCCCTTGACTGGACTTTGTCAGAGAAATGAACTAAGAACGTGTCATTTCTATAATGCCAGTATAAATTGATAAGATTGTGATGAAGTATTCAAGAGACAGCTAGGAAAAATTACGCCTAATTCTGTATCAACAGTAGACTGTTTCTTCACTGAAAGAACTACAATCACAGAAAAATTCTGGCTAAAACAGGTAGCTGAAATCTGAAAGTCCCGTTGTTCTTATTTTGAGTCAGTACAGAAAATCCACCTTTTCTTTGAACCACCTCCACCTCTTCAGTTCACATCACATCCTCGTGCTATGATCCAAGCAGAGTCATAACGCTATTTTAAAGTACTGCTTTGAATTCATTTTAAACACATTTAAACTATGGTGATTTAACCGATGGCCACTTGATTTCAATGCAGCCAGTGGGAAAGCAAGCAATTCAATGACCCCAAGTTCACTGAGATTACTGGAAAACAAAAACGAGGGTTTGGAAGGCCAGTCATTTAACACATAAAGAAATAAATTGAATACTTCAAAAGATATAAAATTCTTAGAACCGTTGGACAGGCTTCTGTGTGTGAACTTTCCTGTCCAAGCAGCATTGCTAAATACCCTGACTCCGATCAGAAGGCTGACATCATGTTATTGTGTAATTCATAACCTCATAACTCAATGTCGTTCTTCAAAATGCACTGCATGTGCATTCAGCAGCTTAAAATCTCTATTGTCAGATGTCAAATAATGTACAGTTTAGGAGATTTATTTTGAAATATGAGCTCTTTATATTCTTTAGAAGGGAGAAGGAATGTAAAGCTTGTTTAGACAATGTTAACACTGGAAGCTCGGAGTCAGACAGAGGAATCACCAACTGGTAGTGATACAGCCTGGAAGGAGAGCTAATCCTGATCATTTGCAGACAACAAAAACTTGACCTTTTATAATACCAATGGGCCAAAGTGCACCTAAATCACACAGTAACATCACTGAGCTCCCAAAGCGCTGAATAAATGGCATGAGTAAAAGGCCAAGTTAACATGGTATAGGTTAGGCTCAACAACCACAAGCAATGGAGAACAGACACTGGGAATATAATCCTCCTCTCATTTTCTTCAAAACTAAGCACCTTTCCAAAGCATCAGTCTCCTCTGCTGCCATTGCAGTTACAGAAATTACCTAATTCATGTGAGCTGCACAAATTCCAGGGCAGCTGCTGCGCATCAGCAAAGCACTCACCAGGAATAGTTTTTGTTGCCAAGTGGCTGGTGATAAACAGAATTCAGCGCTGCCAGGTACTACTAAAGGAAGTGACATGTATTCTTTGCTTTGAGTGACATATGGCAGGGACTATCTGGTGTTACCCATAACCCATCCTTCTCGAATCTCAGTATAGCACCTCAGGGACACTGTGTTGGACTGACTGACCCTGTGTGATCACAGCCATCTGTGAAAGCGTTACATAGCCATTGCCCTCTTGATGATCCGCTGAGGAGACCACTAACAATATCTTTCTCTACACTACATAAAAATACAAAATAAAGATTTGCTATATCCCTCATGCTGCATATTATTCAGTGAGATTCGAGGCTTTGCTTTCACAAGGTAAGGGATGACGTACCCCTTACAATTCCAGCATCAGGGATAGACTGAATTACAGCTTCTTTGGTATGAATAAATAGACCTGAATTTCTATGGAAAAAGAAAAAAAAAGAAATCTGGACTTTCAACACTTGGCAATAATTGCTACTTAAAGGGCCTAAGATTTCTGAACACAGATTACTTTCAGTATCAAACCCACATTCACGTGATTTCTTCATACGCTACATAAGATGATCTTCTCATTGCTAACCAATTTCTCACACGTACAGTAAATTTATCTATCAATTTTGCACCCATAAAAAGAAGCAGTGAAATGTTGAAATGTATGAGCCCAGTAGTACACAATTAGTTAACACAGTCTCTTTCTGTGCAGTCCATGAATCCAGAAATGGAATTCTGAGTACTGGAAGCCTAGCTGGTGTAAGCTCTCTCTCACCTTTTACATTTCAGAATACAGATCAAGCACTCCTGCAGACAGACAGTGGATAAAGAATAAAGCAGCTGGGAGGGCTATGGCTATTTCTGGCTCTTGCACTAGCTAACTTAAATAACCTTGACCAAACCACTTTATCTGTATTTGTCTTACTTTCACCATGTGTGAAAATGAGGCAATGATGTTTATTCACCTTTTAAACGTTTTTAAAACCCACTGATTAAGGTAACCATTCAGATCCATCCAAACAGTATTTTTCAGAAGCTTGCCCATATATAACTCGACCACCGGAAAAGTTAAAACTTTAAGCAAAATGTCACTTTGCAGTAAAGATAATAAATTACAAGTAACGGTTTCTCAAACTTAGGGGGACAGTTCAGTAAATATAGTTAAAATATATCTGTTTACACAAGGGATAACAATTGGCTACTACTATCAAGCTAGAAGCTAATAAATACCACATAACTGCAAAGAATCCCTGAAACTTTTTTAAAACAATACTTTAACAGTTACATAAAACTTTATGGCAAGTTAAGTAGATCACCCAAGCAGGCCCCACAGACTACTGCAAGTATATGGCACAGGGTTCATAGGTTACATGAGACTGATTCTCCTAGCCAAACAAGCCAAACCATAACACTTCCAGGCACTGGAACACTTTTCCTTGGACTTCAGCAGAAGCAGATGTGAGGCTGACTACCCACTGAACAAAAGCATATATAGAGAAGAAAGTGTCAGTAAAAAACATAAGCGCAGTTTGCAGTTTATCTGTAATCATCGTTGCCTTTCACCTTAACACTAGCTTTCTAATATTACCCTCTTCATCTGAAGAGCAGCGCAAAGCTTCAAATAATCAGAAGCTCATTTCTTCATGTGTGCTTCAGATTGCTCTGCTAAGCGAAGTGGTGCAGTGTTTCAATCTTCATTTTACTTCGGGGTGTAAGTTCTGAGTCATCACCATTTATTTTTCTCCAAGCCTTCAGCTCGTGTTTTCTGTTTTTCTTCCTGGATGTGTCATAACAACTGAATTGTACCACCCCGGTAAAATGGTAAAGCCCAGCAGACATCTGCCAGTAACAAAATACTGTGCTCTCACTCTAATTCCCCACACATTCCACTCTTCACATAACTTTCCTCGCATCCTCTCAATAAAGTGGTACAGCCTAGTAAGCAATTTCTTTTCATTCTCCACAACATTCTGCCAACACTAACACAGAGATGAAGCAATAAATCAAGAGTTGCCTCAGAGAAGAGCCCACTTGCCTTGCATGTTCTTTTTCTAGCCCTGTTTTTATCAATATTCCCAACAGGTTAACCTCCCTGAAGTCAGTGACTTCCCTGTAGGTAGGCTATCTGTTAGTTCTGGGTCAATATTGTGTTAATTAACTTTGGAGGTATCATTTTTTTCGGAATTGCAAAGTAATTCTGATTTGGGAAAATCATCTGAGAGAAGTTTTACTCTTTTGAATTTAATAGAAACTCTGTTCGAAAGTTTCCAGCATTTGTGAAGGCGAGAACGATGGAAAAAAATCCCTAAGTCTGAGCTTTGAGATCTTCATTATTAATTTTAAATAGTCACTACTGCAGTATATTTATTTTAAAAACAGTCATTATACATCAGAATTGCATGCAGAAGAAAGGAAGGTGAGAATTAGCAGTAAGAGAAAAGTGTTACAAGCAAGGCAGAAAAATTTCATCTGGAAAGAGGTAAAACTGATGGATCAGAAGAAAATGCAATTTAAGACAGAGGGGACTTTAAAAGTTGCTATTAAAGTTCTGTATTTGGCAGCTACCTTACCTGAACTAGGACTTTGATTCCTTTGAGGGTGAATCATGTTTGAACCAGGTTTCAAGGACAGTTCTCCTCTCACAAACGCACAGCACATGCAATTGCATCCAATTTTTCTTAGGGGATCTGGGCTGGGCAGCGATTGCACCGTGCACTAGCAAATGCATGTGGGTGGATAGCTATATAAGTATCAGTCTTGCAGTCCTGCTTAGTGCAGACTGTGAAGCAGACTGTGAAGGATCTCTTTAGAAGTACCCACAGCAGCCCACCTAACCACAAAGTAGCCATATCTTCCTTAACTTCAATCTCATCACAGACCAAGAAAGAATGTTTTTAAGAGAAACCTCACCTCAACAGAAGGATGGGGAAAAGTTGGTGTTTGAAGGCTGCTTCAGTTATGATAGCAGTGACAGACGACAGCAGCCATTCTAAGAAACTTCAGAAAACTGAACTGATAGATACTTAGACTGGATTGATACATACTTACATGTACCTCCACTGATAAGGTTCAGAACCTTAAGGAAACCTGCAATTTTAGGTGAAATTCAACATGCAGGACCCAAGTGCACGTATCTGAAACCGAGTAATTTCCTTTTTGCTTCCTCCCCAAATTCCATCTTCACTTCATGGAAGCACAAGAGTTATGCAACAAAACAGCCAGGCACTTCAGAGAAGAAGGGGTTAATTTTCAATGGGGGCATTCTTCTACTCTTTTTGTCTGAAATTACTCAATGGCTTTAGCTGCACCTTTCTTCCTCCCATCCTTTACAAGAAGGAAAACAGAAAACTCAGAATCCTATCAAAGACATACAATACATCTGGAACCCAGACATTTGGGTCTGGTTAAATTATAACAACTTTAAAGCAGAGATTAATATTAAAGTGTCAGACAATCTGAAGTTTAGCATTGCTACCTGCTCCAACTATTAGCGTCACTATCAAAATTACAGTGCCAAACAGTCATAATTTATAATGTACGATTACCAGATTTTTTTGTTTTGCTGCTCAGTTGTTGGTAGTGTTGTGGGATATTTAGTTTGCTTTTGTAGAAGAATTTAATTTTCAAATACTTACAGAAACTGCGTGCAATAAGGCAGTATGAATTATTCTTTAGGGATTGGGCTGCCCCTCACTGATTCAAGCTTGAGCTATAACAGATGCCATATCCAGAAAAGCTAACCCTTATTTTTTGATTCTTCTACATCCATTAAGTATGATTTTATATAATTGTACCAGAGCACTGAGGCAATAATGAGCGAATGGTCCATGAAGAACTCTGGAAAGGTTTCAGCAATTCCTGTAAGGCAGCGAATCTAAGTGAATCTGCGCACAATGTGGGACATGGTGCAACAATGTCTAGTTTCCCTGGAATAAAGGGAAAGAACAAGTGTCCCATCACTGATATTTTATCATTCATTTTTTCATTCATTCAGCCAGTATGGTGTCTAATGTGAAAATTTACAATGTGAAATAATAAATTAAGAACATCTGTTCTATCAGGAAACAAATATATTACTCAATAATTACTACCAGTTTCAACACTGAAATGTTAACAATACGTTTGAATTTTTAAAGACTTCACTTCTTAGCAATTTTACTGCATGCTGGTTTGAAACACTGTGGATACTTGCCAGATGTGATACAGTGGTAGAGTAACACTATAATAGGGAGCACATTTATCCTTAGATCACCCCTCCCCTGCTCTCTCAAACCAGAGAAATGGTTTCTGTATTTCCTAAAGATCTTGCAAGATAAACATTGAAAGTTGGTAGATCTAGAAATAATTATATTAAAAAGAGCATTATATTTTTTAATTCTAGTGCTAAGAACATAAACCTTTCCTAAGTCCTACTTATCAGTGCAATGACGTCATCCTGGAGTAGGGAAAAGGATAATCTTCCTTGTTGCTGAATTACAGAAGAATGGCAAGGAGTTCTGACAAATACACTGCTCACAGTGCGTGTATGTTTCATTACACCCAGTCCTCGCTTTCACACTGGATAGAATAAGCTGTGGGTATTGAAAGCCATATATTGTTTTCTGTGTTTCTGGTATCTTTTCTCACCCCGATACAGCAACATGTTCCAAGCATTTTTCAGCGCTTCCTCTCTGCTCTTTGCCTTCCCTCCACCAGCTGTCACTCCAGTGACATTTCCCAAGCACGAAGCTGACAAAGAGCAGGGGAGAGCTTAAGTGCTTAAGCTGTGGAGATCAGTAGCAATATTTTAAAATATCAACATAACTCTGTATTTTGGGAGCAATTTCTGATATCATTGCTTGAATGGACAACAGTGTTTACCACACAAGCAGTTGCACAGAATATGGTTCAGTTATTTTGGAAACTCTTAACAGGTTACTAAAGTATACCATACATATTTGACAATTTTCTGCCATAATGCTTAATTTAAACCAGAAATTAAGAAAGCCTAGCCTGATTAACAAAAAATTTCTGCACAGACAATTAAGAAGCTATTAATAATGCAGAAAGGAGGCCAAAGGACAGGGTACAGGAGAGAGATTGGAGAGTGTTTTACTTCCTGATTTGCACGTATTCTCTACCAATCTATTTTTCAAATTTCAGAACTGTATTTGCAGGTCAAAGAGATCTGAAATTCCAGTCTAAAATGGAGTCACTGCATGGGGATGCCTTCCTCTAACTTTCTGCTTCTCGTCTCTTACTTGAGCCACTGCAGCCCAAGATGCAAATGCTGACAGGAGAGCTGCTACCACATGCAGGGACAGTACAAGCACTGCCTTCAGTCTGTAACATAGTGGCCCCACTACCGAAATTAACTCTGCCACTCCAACAACAGAAAGACAAGTTGCTGTGGTTTTCAATAGCCCCCAAAAATCTTAACCGAGTGACCGTGATTTTTTAGGAAATGTTTGGGATGTCCACTTTGCCATTTGTGCCCACAAACTGAACAGGGAGTGAATCTGAACCACCCTTTGTTTACAGATAGTTCTGTATATTTCTGTGTCGAGGAAGAGAGGCAGGGAGCCCCACAGGCCCTCACAAAGCACAGCATCAGGACATGCAGAGCAGCTCTTGGGAGGCCTGGGGACCGGGACCACCGCAGGGCCTGGACTGG
Source organism: Penelope pileata (assembly GCA_013396635.1). NCBI lineage: Eukaryota > Metazoa > Chordata > Aves > Galliformes > Cracidae > Penelope > Penelope pileata. The sequence goes on from WBMW01004938.1 coordinate 374,049, forward strand.
AGGTGTGGGTGGGTGCCGAGGCACACAGGTGCCCGCTGGCAGAACCAGGCCTAGATCTATTGGCTAGTGATACCTCTTCATTACAACAGTTCCATCTCTCTATCTTGTATGGTACAGAAATAATTCCTGTGTCATAGAACCAAAGAATCACAGAATGGTTTGGGTTGGGAGGGATCTTAAGGCCCATCCAGTTGCAATCTCTTGTTGTGGGCAGGGTTGCCAACCACCAGGTCAGGTATGTAGAACACTACAGCAGATAATTCATATAATATTCCTATATTATATACAACTTGTCTTCAGTTGTATATAATATAGGAATATTATATGAATTATAGAAACAGAAAGCCATCAGAGGCATTATATGAATTATTATACAGAAAGCCATCAGAGGCAGCACCTGCTGCAGTACTACCTGGGGTGTTCTGTGCAGATGCTCATAGCTGCAAGTCATGCACACAGAGGGTGACAGACAAGGAAAGAGAGTCAGTCTCACATAGGTTGATGCTATGTTGCCATTTCCTGTGTCAAACTTTGGCTTATGCTTTGCATCACTCAGATTGGGAAAAAAATAGCAAACATGATGTTTATGTTGATTGTTTTTTATTGTCACTAATTCTAAATGAGATATATGTTAAATGTATCTGGTCTACAAATAATATTGCTTTGAAGTTGTAGAGAGAAAACTTTATGCAATAGTTTTTGTGGTTTTAATCTTTAGAGTGATCACAGTTGACTGCATAGCAGTTTTATGATGCTGGATGGAAAGTAAAAACAATTATAAAGTTTAAATTGATAACAACTTACTTAATGACCTGCTGTCTAACTGCTAGAGGCATAAACAAAGGATACCTAGAATGCTGGAATGAATTTAGGAAATTCATTAGAAAAGTTATTAAGTGATATTACAAAGAAGACAAGAAGTAATGTATGAGAAGCATAAGCAAATGACAGATGAGGAGAGATTGTGAATAATTAAGCAAAATCACAAGAGATGCAGTTTAGACAATCATTTAGAAGCTGAAGAGAGAAAACAAACTCATTTTAGACAAATAGAATTGTGAAATTGACTTCATTTCACTTCCTATTATGACTTTATCCTGGATGCTAACCTGAAACTTCTCTGAATTTCACAAAGGAGGAGAATGAGATCTGCAGAATCAATGTCATCCTGGCAAAGGCCCTTCAGTTGGAAACCTCACAGGAACAGCCGCTCTCACTAAACTTGCTGAACTTCTCTCTTCTAGCCAGGCTGCACAGCCTCCTTGGGTTATTTCGGCACCTCCTTTTCTGGCTAGCAAAAAGGAGTTCAGAGGAATGCAAAATGAAAAACAAGGGGAAAAAATTAATCCAACTTTCCCAAACCACAGAAAACTTTCATTTGGTATACATTTTGACCAAAGTTGCAGTGAGAGCAATGGTCATATTTTATCCAAGAATTACTCTGAATGGAAAGAACTCTAAGCAGTTCTGATACACAACGACTGAGAGAGAAACGCCATACTGTCAGCATCTGCAGCCACACTCTATGTGTATAAATGCTAAAAGTGCAGGAGATTGCATGCATTATTACAAAATTGAATTTGATTATTCTGCTTTATTATGAAATTTGAGGGCCTGATGATAAAGATACTTTGAATATGTCATAAAAAATACTTTCTAACTCTACATCTGTGCTGGTTGAAAATGACTTAACCTCTCCTGGATATTAGCCCATTCCTTTAGTTGTATGAAGTTATACAGAAGAACAAAACAAGAATATATTTCAAGGATTACAGTTTTTTGGTGTGGAACTATTGTTTTCTAGCTATACTCAATTTGGTTTATGTATATCAATATCAGATTTAATTGTAGGATTAACTACTTAAGAACAGTTATTTGAAAATATTTATGTTCTCATTAAGTCAAACTTTGGATATCTACAGAGTATGCCTTAAGACCGATTTCCTATGTACAGCTCAGCTCCTAATGTCATGTTTGAATACTAGATTATTAATTTCAAATACAGCTAGTAACTTGTAACTACAGATCTAAATATTGGAAGACTCACAACAAACGTATTTGAAAAGGCCTTAATACCTAGGCCTATGTCCAAGAAATATCTTCAGACAGTTCAGAATCTACACTCTTAGAGACTTCAAAACTGTCATCAAAATCTTTCAGGTTTTGAGATTTATTATTGTTTTAAGGAACTATGTGTGTTGAAAAGACTTGAGAATTAAAAATGTCTGTGGTTTCTAATAACCAATGCAGAGATAAAAGGGATTCTTTAGAAATATACTTCATGAGAATTACTTGGTTCTACTTTTTCATTTTCTGTGATACCATATAAGCCCTCCGCTGGCCAAGTGTGCTTAATGCAAGTTGGTGGTGGTTGGTTTGTTTGTTTGTTTTTCTCCATTTTTCCACAATACCTTTTTTTTTCCTCCCATAAACACCATAGCTCCTGAACAGAAACAAAATCAGCCTGATGAAGTGGATCTCATGATATGCAAAAGTCACTGGCCATGTTGGGAAGAATGATTTTATAGACTTCAGCACACCTAACAGAGTTAACATTTAGGGTCACCACTAAGCTTACACATCAGTGTGCCGACAAGATAAATTAAGAAGTCTACACCATTTTAGTCATACTTATTCATCCGACTTTTCTACCGAAGTTGATTCCTCTGCTTAAATACTTGTGGATGAACAAAGTTGTGACTCGAAAGAAGTCAGTGAGCTTTTAGAAACAGCATGTGGAATTTAGAAGCTAGATCAGTTCCAGAAGAAATTAGGGTCAAATTTTGATTATTTTCAGATAAAAACTTCAAAATTACCACAGCATTTTTAGACTGATAATATTCCTATTCAACCCAGAGAACAATCAGGGAAACAAAAGCACATCAAGACTGCCAAATAAGAGAACCCACAGAGAAACATCTTTAACTGATGCTGAGATTTCTATCATTAAACAACTTTAAACTAGTTGGAAGGAAATAGTAAAAGAGAGGAATAAGTCTCGTTATCTAGAAGAATTTCTCTTTAAATGGAAATGAACTTTTAAAAATTTTGAACTTCCCTGAAAAGGCCATAGAAACTTAGCAAGTGAGAACTTTAAAAAGTCTTCCTAGAAAACCACATTCCCTTTTAAAAGTTGTGACTGGAGAGGGCATCGTCAGCCCTGTAAAACTAGGATTACTGCATATTTGCTTCATATAAAACTGTACTGCCTGTAAGCACTGCGATCTTCAGTGATCCTACAGAAACTATAGTTGTGGTGTACAAGATCCTGAAACCAATTTCTCCCTGCACTTTGATTATGAACGCCCTTCAAGTCTTTAGTAATAAGAAGGTGTGCTAGGTGGTCAAGGTGAGTAAGAGTAGTTTCACTTATTATTCAGCAGTGGCTTCTTTTTCTTTATATCCCTGTCACTGGAACTTATTCTCCTATCTCCCATTGCAGTATTAAATCACTAAGGAATGGAGCTACAACTGGTAGAAAAGCAGTGTGAGTAAAAGGTGAATCAACCATAGCAATATATTTTAGTTAGATTTAAATAGATTTTGTTTCCAGACACAACTTACTGTCCCTTTCTCACCCCAGTGACTTCATCCTCACTTCCTAATTGCTGTGTAATTCACTGGAAAGTTTCACTTTTTTTTCCTTTTTTCTTTTTTTATTATCTTGTTAGACATACTTAAGGAGCATCATGACCTGAAAGGAACATTTGCTTTCAAGATTAGATTTTTATATGCTCTACTGACTCACAAGTAAGGTTAAAGGAAGACAGGTATATGCTTAAGATATTGGCCTAGTGCTTATGTTGTTGTAAGTTCAGTTCCTGGCACTGTCACAGCCTTCTGCTCTGCAGATAATTGATAGCTAGATTGCATAAATATCACTGAAACTAAGTAGTATTTCTCTCTGCAAAGAGCTCTCTTAATTTAGGACAAAGTACTGTTTTACATCAGTGAAGATAAGATAATCTGACTTTTAATTTTTCTGTCTTCATACCCCTTCAAAATGCAGCGGTCAATTTGTCCTGCTCATCAGGAGCCTTTCAAGTCAATCTTCACAATTAAAACCATCCCAATAGCCCAAAAGTAGCAGACAATCAAAAATATGTTTTCTGGAAAATACTTCACGTTTAAAACATTGGCTGTAAGAAAACAATATGCTGGACTTCTATCGAAAGCATTAACATATCTTACCATTGCTTAATTTTTGAAAATAATTAGCGTGTTTCTGGCTTGTAGAGAAAAGTTCAATAACCAAAATTCTAAACAAAATTACTCACAGGCACAAGGCTGAATCTTGCTCATTCCTTATTCTCAGTTACTGTATAGAACAGTATACCAGGTGGGATGCTTGCTGACAAAGCCTTTGGCAATGACATCAGGTCTTACTAAACAGAACCTATAGCTTCAGAACACATCACGTGATAGAGTAAATCTCCTGAAGTCAACTGTATTAGACAAATACAAACGTAATGAGCGAGAAGTGAACCATGCTCATGCTGTTATCCTCTTTCTCCCTCCTTTCTATTGTCACATATGTTTCTAATGAGGGAAGGGAAATTGTCCACATTTGTCTCTATAATAATAGATTAGATGACAGCGGTCTGCTCCTAATTGCTTAACCCCTGCAAGGACTACTGCCACATAAGTAGAAATAAGAATTGTAATGTGACAATAGGTGCATCCATGGATAGTGTGAAAGATATGAGACAAGAAATAAATATATTGTTATACAACAGCCGCTCAAACCTTTTGCCTCTAACTAGGTAATGCAGGAATAGGAGCACCATGTTTGTCATTTGTTATTTACTTTCACTTCTCAGAATACAGAAGAGTATTCTGAGAAAGAGTACCTTGATAAAATCCTGTTTGCATGCTGCAAAACATTGTATTTCTTGCTGTGCAGTCAGAGGTGTTAACTCTGAGAAGCGGTCAGAGTTAACGGAAGACTTTTCATTGATTTTTAGGAGATTTCGGATCAGGTTCTATGCAAGCAGCTTCTCGCACCTGATTCATAATCCTGGAGGCAATGAAAGATTTCCCAGTCACTTCAATGGTGCTAGGATTTCGCCCAATTATGTTTTTTGTATTTCTATTCATTTGGTAACCCAAATAAATAAATCAGTTTTACTTTGGCTGTGGGATAAGAAGGATATGGAAGATCATAACATGACTAATCATTCTCTCACTACACACAAAAGTAAGCAGTAATTATTTACCATTAGAGCATACACAAGAAGAGGAAAGAATGTGTTCTCTTTATGGATGGATGACTTTATTACTATTGTCCTCCTGGCTGCACTGCTGTGGGAAATATCCAAATGTAACAATGACCTACTGGTTTCTAATTATCTTGTCCTAAACCTTGATAAACCTGCTCATTCTTGCAATAGTGAATTTCTGTCCGGCAAAGCATGTCCCTTGCCAGAGTATATATTTTTTTGGCAGCATCTGGCACTTTCCAGCCCTGGAATCTGATGTGGGCTTGTAAATTGTGCTAGGCTGGCAACATTTTCACCCTCTAGAGCACTCAATTGGTGTAAAATAATACATCATATTGTTTCCCACTCTCTCTGCTCATTCGTTTTTTTTCTCAGAAGAATTCTAAACTCTGAAATTTCTGTTTCATATCCCAGTGCAATACTCACAAAACTATAGGTCTTTCTCTTTACACATTGTAACTGGCTGAGGAACTACTGTGTGAAGCATAATGGCTCTCTCGCATGCTTAGTACGCTTAATGGCCTCCAGTGCAGCAGTTCCATGAAGAGGGCAGAATACAGCGCAGCTGTATGGGAGTGTAAATTGTCACTACAGCTATACTTGGAAAACAAGTTTAGGAGAGGACATATTATTTTTTTTTTTTAATTTAATATACAATGAAGAACAAAATTGGTCCTGAAAGCATATTTCTAGAGGAAAAAAAAACATTCTTCAACAGTGTGGCAGACTACCTGATAAACATGAACAGGCAAATTAAAAATTAAGACCATCATTGAGATAAATCTGCATTTGTTGGCTAACCAACTTTACCAAAGTGAAATAGTTGTTTTATTCTTCATTTGAAATGTTAAAGTGTTTTCATTTTTTCCTCGTGCAACTTCTAAATGTTAATTGCTCAGGGAAAATTCCCCATGAAGTCAAGATCTAATAGGTTCCTCTTACGGAGCAGTATTGAGTGCCTATGCTTCCTCTGTCTTACTCACCTTGTGTTTTAAAGGACAAGGTTGTTAACAACAAGCAAACATCCTCTTGCCTTATATTGAGTAATTAATACAATCAAGTATTCTACAAAGCAGTAACTCTCAAGCAATATCTCAACATTAACAAATGCATATGCTTTCATAAAGTTTCACTTGTGCATACTGATAAAGCTTATCCTCTATTCTCCTGCATATTAAATTAGACTTCAGAGCTAGATCATCCATTCATTGAGCATTTATAAATGCTAATATATGCTCATTTTGATGAACACAAACAAAAATCAGTCGAAGCATAATTATTTTTTGGCACTATCAAAACATTGAAGGAAACTGGAAGATAAATATTAAATATTGTAGCTTCAAAATGCATGCAGCTTATTTCCATGAAAATCAGATTGCCTACTTTGCAAAATTTAAATCATGACGTATTTCTGTTAAGGGACTTTAGGAAAGGTCACAACTTTTTTTTTTTGCTTGCTTGTTTGTTTGTTTGTGTGTTTGTTTCAATAGTTCATAGAAGTATCAAAATACAGGCATTTCCTGCTGATTGAACATTGACTTGTAATTTTCTAAATATGGACTAGAAATTCCAGAGTACTCTCAAGAAGTATTACTGATATAATACTAAACCATTTGTCTAAGATCTTAAGATGAAAAGTGATATCAACAATCTCTTACTTTGCATATGCACTTAGTTGTAGAGCACAAATACAGAACATAGTCCAAGAGGTGTGGAGATACATGGCTAAACAGAAGACTGGCTGGTACGCTTTTTGGAACAAATATGGGCCATCATATTTAACTGTTAAAATGAAAATAAATGAGAATGGCTTCGTACCCCACCAGCAGCACATGTTTTGTGATCTAGGACAAATCACTTGCAATGTAAATCATCTTGCTTGACTTCAATTATCTAGAAATTGTGTGCTTACTCTAAGAGTAGGTCAGGTAGCTTTATCTGTAGTCAAAGAACATAGGCTCTTTCAGAGGACAATTCATTTTGAGCAAGACACCCAAAACAGACTAAGCCACTCTCCAGACATACCTGCCCGTTGACTACCTTAAACTAGACCTCTAATTTTCAGATAGTGAAGCTGGGTAAGATGAATCTCAAATTCATCTGATTTGCCACCAAAAGGCAGATAGAGCATAGTACTCAAAAATACTTCAGCCACCAGCTCCCAGCCTGGATCAGGATGTTCTTGTTCTGTTACTACATTGCAACATAGCAGTATAGACCCTCATCCTTGTTTTTCAGGCTCAGACAAATTCTCTCTGGCTGAACTACTGCCCCGCATTATGCTTACATACATCCAGATAAACTGGGAAATGAGAAAAAGAGTTTGTCATCCTACCACTTTAAATAATAACTCACAGAAATACCCTAAAGTTGCTGTCAGTGTTTCAAAATTGTACAAATTATGTTACCCTGACATTTTATAAGAAACAGTTCAAGTTGCTCAGATCAAAAACACAACACTCACAAGATCCCAGTCCACTAACAGATCAATAGCCTTTCGTGGTACTTTAAAAGCTGCAGTTATAGCTGAAGGTTGACTCTATCAGTAAGTTAGGAACATAATACACTGTTTTTCAGACTTATTCTATTTTTCTGAATTACAGTCAAACCAGCATTCCTGAGAGCTACTCCTGTGCTTAAAAAGACACTGAAAAAGTACAACAAATATAAAGAGTCACACAAAACCCCGAGGACACAGTACCCAGCTCTTTCTTGAGTCCTCTAAAAAATAGATTAGTTTGCTGTTTATTCTGGGCTGTTTCTTATGTAATTTCCTCATGTTAATGTTATAACAGTGGATTTTAATTCTCTAAAGCATGTCTAGTTAGTTTAACGATTGAAATGTATAATCCACCTACACCAGTGCTTCTAACAATGAGACTGTCAGTAGAGCAGAAGCATCAATGAAATATTTGGGGTTGGGGAGTGGGAAGGAAACAAAGAAATCAAGCATAAACAAGCCCTACTGAATTACTCCACTGGCTTTGCATTATTTAAAGGGAAGTGCTGTTAGTACAGAAGCCAGCTGTTTAACTATTGGAATTCTGTAACTTGGCCTGCTTTCAGTGAACTTCAGAACAGTGTGACCAAACTTCGTATCTGCTTGTAGTGCATGGAAAGAAACATTCACATATTTGGTACAGTAGATTAAATAAGAGCCAAAAATTCTATTAAGTAAACTTTGACCTACACGATATGAAACCTCTTTTGAGCCTGCAACTGACAAAAAGCGAAAGAAACCTCCAAGGAAATCAGCGTACATCAGCAAAAAGGAATGCCTAGGACTGTTATATGTCCACAGGCAGCACTTTGAAGGCTGAGTAAATATAAGGAACTTTTTGATAACAGCTGGAAGGCAGCACTGAAATTTTGCCAAAAAGATGAGAAAAAAACTATGTGGGTGCCCAGTCTACTGACACAGCAGGATCAGTCAGTATTTTAAGACAATACCATCAAAAATTGAGGAATAGAATATTGATACAAAATGTGCACAGCTCCCAGCCGTTTACTTACTCATGTGGATTTTAATCTACAGATTAACTTAAGTTCTCAGTTAAATCAGTTCTTAAGTACGAGAGCACTCAGGTATGTGCTTAATGTTGGGTAAATGCTTTAGTACAACTGACTATGCAGGAACCTTGACATAGAATCAAAGAATCATAGAATCAATCATAGAATCATAGTATGGTTTGATCTGGAAGGGAGCTTAAAGATCATCCAGTTCCAACCCCCCTGCTTTGGGCAGGGTTGACACCCTCTTGATCAGGCTGCTCAGGCCTTGAATGCTTCCACGGATGGGGCATCCATAGCTTCTCTGGGCAACTTGTGCCAGTGCCTCAGCATCCTCTGAGTGAATAATTTCCTCCAAATATTGAATCTAAATCTCCTCTCTTTCCATTTAAAACCATTCCCCTTTGTCCTATCACCATCTACTTGTCCTGTCTACCTGTGCAAAAAGTTGATTTCCCTCCTGTTTATAAGCTCCCTTTAAGTATTGGAAGGCCACAGTGAGGGCTTCCCTGAGCCTTCTCTTCTCCAGGCTGAACAAGCTCAGCTCCCTCAGTCTTTATTCCAAAGAGAGGTGCTCCAGCCCTCTGATTATCTTTGTGGCCCTCCTCCGGACTCACTCCAAAAGCTCCACATATTTCTTGTGCTGGGATCCCCAGACCTGGATGCAGACTGCCAGTACTCATGGGACCTCATGAGGGCAGAGTAGAGGAGGACAATCACCTCCATCTCCCTGCTGGCCACCTCTCTTCTTGTGCACCCCAGGATACTTTTGGCTTTCCAGGCTGCAAGTGCACACTGCTGGCTCCTGTTCAGTTTTTCATCTGCCAGGACCCCTAAGTCCTTCTTGGCAGGGCTGCTTTCATGGAGTTCTTCTCTCAGTCTGTGCACATCTGGGAATGCTCCAACCTAAGTGCAACACCTTGCACGTGGCCTTCATGAACCTCATTAAGTTCCCACAGGCCCACCTTTTGAGCTTGTCCACGTCCCTTTGGATGGCATGCCTTCCTTCTGTAGTATCAGCTGCACCATCAGCTTGGTGTCATCAGCAAAATTGCTGAGGGTGCTCTTGATCCCATCATCTATCTCAAAATAAAGACATTAGAGAGCACTGGTCCCAAGACAGACCCCTGGGGGATACCACTCATTACCAGCCTCCACTTGGACATAGAGCCATTTACCAAAATCCTCTGGCCGTGACCTTCCAACCAACTTTTTATTCACTGAGTAGTCCACATTTTGAACCCGTATCTCTCCAATTTAGAGACAAGGATGTGGTGGAGGACTATGTCAAAGGCCTTGCAGAAGTCCAGGTAGACAACATCAGTTGCCTTCCCTTTGTCCACCGATGCTGTGACTCCATCCTAGAAGGCCACCAGACTGGTCAGGCACAACCTTCCCTTGGTGAAGCTGAGCTGGCTGTCTCAGATCACCCGCTCATCCCTCATGTGCCTCAACACAGTCTTCCAGGAGGATCTGTTCTATAATCTTCCCAGGCACAGAGGTGAGGCTCACCGGCCTGTAGTTCCCCACACCTTCCTCCCTCCCTTTCTTTAAAATGAGAGTGATGTTTCCTTTTTTCCAGTCGCTGGGGACTTTGCCTGACAACCACAACTTTTCAAATATGACAGAAAACTGCTGGCAATCACATCAACAAGCTCCTCCAGGACCCTGGGATGCATGTTGTCTGGCCCCATTCAGTCTCGTGAGGTGGTCTTGGACATGTTCTGCTCTTACACTGGGAGGGATTTCATTCCCCCAGCCCCCACCTAGAGGTTCAGGGATGTGAAATTCAGGAATGTGAGAGACACTAGAAGTCCGGCTGCCAGTGAAGACTGAGATAAAGAACTCACTGAGTACCTCAGCCTTCTCCATGTCTATTGTAGCCAGTTCTCATTTAACAGAGGGGGTACACTCTCTTTGGCCTGCCTCTTCTGACCAATGCGCCCATAGAACCTCTTCTTATTTTTCACATCCCTTGCCAAGTGCAGTTCCATCTGCACCTTGTCTTTCCTGATCCCATCTCTGCATGTCCAGACAGCATCCCTCTATTCTTTCTAGGCAACACATCCCTTCTTTCACTGCCTGTATATGTCCTATTTATCCCTCAGTTTGACCAGCAAGCCCTTGCCCAGCAATGTGTTTTCCTGCCTCCTCTGCTTATTTCCTATGCTGGGGGAAAGAGAGCTCCTGTGCTCTCAGAAAGGCACCCTTATAGAGTCGCCAGCTTTGGTCCTCTACTTTGTCTCTAAGGGCAACTTCCAAGGGGATCTTACCCAGTAATTCATTAAACAGCTGCAATTTTGCTCTCCTAAAGTTCAGGGATCTGACTTTGCTTTTTGCCAGACACATCCTCCTCAAGTTCCTGGCAGAGATATTTCATCTTATTGACCTCAAATTTTGTCACCTAGAGATAATATTGTCTGTCCAGTATGAATGTCATGAGGATCTCACATCTGTACAATTCTTAGAAGTGCAAAATATTATTAAACCTATGATCTTCTATTGGCTTGACAGATTTTTTTTATGCGTAACTTCTTTTCTAGATAGAAAGGTCAGCTTTATAATAATATAACATATTATATTCTATAATCTATAATAAGCCAGCTGAAACCAACAAATGAATGGTCCATCATTTTTACTGTTATCAGTAACATGCCAAGGGATTAAACAAACCTACATGCCAGTTAGCTCCTGTGAAATACCATTCAAAGAAAAAATCTTGAATAAAAGTTTGTAGAGTATGCTTGCTTATGAGAAATTAGTAGACTGAGAGGAGAAAGGTAACTTTAACTAATCAATGATTTGTACCTACAGTTCAGCTGGACCTATTAGGAAAAGGAACAAAATCTGCCCTTCCGTGTTTTAAATGGGAGTAAGACAAAATGTGGGAGAGCTTTGGGTATTCAACACAGTAATGACACTCCAGGTGCTATCTTGAGTGCTAAATTTTAGAAGTATTAGGCTACAAGAACCTGACTAATAAGCTTCAGAAAAATTTTCAGGGAAAAGCTAGTAACTTATGACTCAGCAAGTGAAAATAGTCTGGGGAAAAAAATCTACCATCGAGTCTTTATCTTCCTATTTATAATAGCTTTCAGTGATACACAGAAAACAATGCACACTCACAAATCAAAATATTACCTTAACATACTCCTGGCATGCTATTCTGTTTAGTCTTATGAAACAATAACTCAGCAGATAATGTACAGTATAGAGGCCCTTGGTGAATTGCATTATACCAAGTAAGCATGTTTTTATTTTTGTTTAATTTATAGTCCCTGGAAAAAGACATTTAAAAACCTATTGTCCGGGTTTACAAAGCTCATGGGGATAGTTAGTTCTTAGCTGACTGTACTGCTGGCTAAAATGTTAGACATACTTTACCACTAGAGGTCTTTTCATTTACGGATGTACTGAGGCCTCAAGGGTTCTTCCTCAGTGGACACACGTTTTAATCACAGAGAACTGCAAAACGCAATGTTGTCTTCAAATTGACAACTGCAGGCCAGGTATGTGGATATTAACCTACAGTTTCTGCCTAGGAGGCAAGAATTTCTCAAAGAGAAACTGCATTTTCATCTTTGTTGATATACCCTTTTCCTTTATTTAGCTTGAGTAATTTCTTAAAACTGAATTCCCTGCCAAACGCTGTGAATAACAGATTTTTGGTCTCAGTGATAAAACTGAAGAGGAAAAAGAATTAAAAAAAATTGTTTGAGCTGACTGAATTGAGTTACTTCATTTTTTGGCTCTTTGTGCAATTTTCTTTCCTTTTTTTCCACATTTTGGGTTTTTATCCAATGTGGTTCATCTCTACATGGAAACATTTAATGCTGAAAATGTCAAAACAAAACATTTAGTCTTTTCAGAATTTTACTGTCTGAAACCAAATTCTACCAGAATTTAAAAATAGATGTAGTAAGACAGCAACTACTTTGTTTCTTTTGTGAATTTACTATTCATTCATTTCTAATGTCCTAATAGGACAACTACACACCCAACTGGGCTTTATACAAACAAGCCCAGGCTCTAATGGGTCTGTATTCTTTGCAGAGTACGGCAGTGAAATTTCTAGCTACTAAAGAAATGAGAAATCCTTGAGAGTGTGAGAGTTCTGTGAATGAAAATGTAACTCTTTACTGGAGCTGAGTGAAAAATGCCATAAAACATATTTTCTACAGATGCTCAATAAAAACACAAAAAATAAGAAAGACCATATTATGTTCATCCAATTTTCCATCTTGTGCAAAGCTATGTAATATAAAATATTCTGTCCTTATCTGTTTGACCAGCAATCACCCTGTTTTTGCTGTATTTCATTAATTAATGTGTTAGCTTATTTCTTCTTTCTCACTAGCTTTTGAGTTTGCAGATCTTACAGCCTACGTAGCTGTAGTTGTACACAGTATTTAATTCCCCTTTTGAGCATACTCAGCTTCACACAGCGGCTGAATGTAGCCTTTCTCATTAGAAAATACTTGCCTACTTCACAGTCACGATCTTTAATCACCAGCAACATCAATTAGCTCAACAATCAGCTTTTGCTCAAATGCTAAAGGGTAAATTTCCTTTGCAAGGCTTCTAAATGCCTGATTTTGTCTTCCGTCCTCTCCATTTTCAATGGCAAGACAGTTCAAGAAAATCTTTTATTAATACTTTTCCAAGAAGATATACATTTCCTTAGAGGTTTATATAGCAACCATCCATAGAGATCAAAGCTTGCCATTTCCAGGAGTATCTCTGAAAGCTGTATCTCAGGACATGGTCTAAGATACAGCCTCTACCACTGCCATTGGTAATTCATTTAAAATAATGGAACTTAATATGATTGCTGCTGAGGTCTTTGCATTTTCTTTCTAACATGAAAACTTTCCATTTGTGTTTTGAATAGGTAAGCCCACAGGGTATGGATCCAGCAGTAGACGCTTACACCACAAGGGAATAGTGGACGAATGCTGCTTCCAGAGTTGTGACCTGAGGAGGCTGGAGATGTACTGTGCTCCAATAAAGCCACCTAAATCTGCACGCTCTGTACGTGCTCAGCGCCACACTGATATGCCAAAAGCACAAAAGGTAGGCCAGGCTAAAAACCAAGAAGCTCTATTTTAGGGAAAGAAATGTATGTCAAGGCTGGTAATGTAGCAAATGATTGATGTGTTCTGTCTACTAGAGACAGTGAGATTTAGTGGGTTTTTGGCAAATAGAGTCTGTGGTAGGAAATAAGGAGGAGATGTAGTGCTCTTTCTCATCTCTTAGAATGTTGAATAAAAACCTGGAATTGCAAAGCTAGTAGTTGTGAGGCTTTATCCTGCTTCTGGGTATTAACTGGCAAGTACTTACGTCATCTGATCATAAATAGCACCTAAAACCTCTTTCAAAAGAGAAAACAAACACCGAGTGTTTAAATACTCATTTATCCAGAAAATACTCATCCTTTTTGTAAAGAAGAAGTAGATCGAGTGACCAAGAGCTCTCCTGCTATACATTTTTCTGTGTAAATGAACAAATAATTTTCTTCTTTCATCATTATTTTGGCTTTTTATATTTTTATTTACCAGAACTAAGTTAACTTGATAGTCACTGCAATAATTACATTCTTCATTTTAACTATTTAATGCCTAATAAGTGTAATCTCCAAGCACTGCAAATGTTCATTGATCTTATTTGTATAGTTCTGGAGTTCAGTGTACTCAGATGTTTGCCTCTGTTGTAGTAGATGCCGTACGTATATGTAGTTAAATCTCTTTTATCCTCATCAGAGCCTATAGTTCAGCTAACCCACCTTAGATTAGGCTACCATCAAGCTCTCTTCCAACTGTCCCTCCTGTTTGAGTTCTGAACATCTGTTTTACATGTTATCTATCATCTTCTGTAAACCTACAGTGACTTATTTTATTGTTGTTGACCGTTTGTCTTAAACATATGTTGGTCCCATTCCTGCAGTTGCCTGAAAACTTTTTCATGTAAGGAACTGAACTGCACGAAATCCTAAGATTTCACAGGAAGCTAGGAAACTAGTCCTATATACTAATTGTGTTAATATCATCTCTATGAAATAACAATTGTAATTTTTCCAACATCCATTTCTCTTCCATAACCTAATCAAGGAAGGGGATTCCTTTCAGCCTCTTCCTTAAGAATTTTCAAATTCTTAAAGGAGTGGCTGCATGATTCTTCCCAGAAAGTATCACCCTAGCCATGAACAATCCAAAAGTTCCACATGATGAGCGTAGAACACAGGCAGAACACAACTATGGACAGAAAAACCCTGTAGATTATTCATATCTGGGCACACATATATCTAAGTCTTGTGGAAAAAGAAAACAGGCTTGGCTAGTACCACCTGCACTTCTTCCCATACTTATTGCCAGGGTGATGGGAAAAACGTTCTGAAGAGCCATGTGAACGGAGACAAGATACCTGCTAGCTCTTTGGTAGATCTCTGTGCCACTTTCCTCAGAGGGCCAAGGAATCATGCCATTATTTAAACAGATATATTTTTCCCTATAACAATATAGGAAGGAAAGCACTTTCACAAACTGGAAGGGTCAGAAGGCCTTGCGCTTTTCAGCAACAGCAGAGAAGGAGGTGTTCAAGAAAGGATACTGTAAGAGGAAAAAATTAGAGATTATGCAGTAATTGAGACAACCTAGATGCAGAAGAAAGCATCCGAGAAACGAAAAGAAGAAAAAACAAGAGTTGAAAAAGATAGTAAATAGACAATGAGGATCAGAGGCAAAGATAAGGAATTAGATCAAAGAGGCTGGAAGATGAAAAATATTAAAAAACTGAACAAACCATCATGTATCACACATAAAATACAGAATTTTGAGAAATGGGAAAGAAAACAAAATTAGAGAAAAAATTTTATTAAAGAAAAGAATACTAATAAAGAAAATGTACAGGAGAAGAAAGAGAGAAAGGATCAGAAGCAGAAAAATCATAAATGCTTCTTGATAGGGAAATGGCAATAAAATAATAGAAATCTGATGGGAAAAGCAAACTGAACTTTTCCTTAATCTCTGTTCATGGATAAAATTAGGCTGAGGAAACAAAAATACAGATGGAGTAGGAGAAACCATAGTTCAGATTTATGCTAGATAAGAGGAATATATAGTTAAAGGAAATAGGGAAATAGCATGCATTAAGAAAAAATTATATGTGGAAAAGCTCTAATAGATACTTTCACATAATTATTTGCTCTTTCTTTTTGCAACAGTACAGGCCTCCATTCAAGAAAGACAAAGCTATAGTCATACTTTTTCTTTATGCATACTTTCCATACTTCTTTAGATAGGTTCTCCCAATAGGAATATATTTAGCTAATTCAGTGTCGATATGTCACTGATTTTATCAACAAAAAAAATTCCCAAAACGACAAATTATTTTTTCCAAGTTGAACATTTTTTCTGCTTTAGACTGTTTTTCTCTCTGAATATAACGTTATATATAACATATAGATCTTATACATGCATACATGTGATCTTTATAATCTCTTATTTAGATGCAGGATCTAAGGCAAGCTTAAGTAAAACAGGATGTTTTGTCACTCAGATTTTGTACACAATCAGTTTCTCGTGATGTTCATGTTTTCAATACAGTTTTTATTTGTATCTCCTCATAACAATTTTTAATGGAAAAATCCAGGATTTCAACTTTGGTTTAAGTGTTTTTGTAGATGGTCTGCTTTTTAAAGTCTCTGAGCAGATCATTCTTCCTATGCATGAGTTGGTGGAATAACAGTACCTCAATAAACTTACCTCAGCAGAGGAGGGCTGTTCTTCTGTTTATAGGTTATAGTGGTGCTGATCTTCAGTCATCACATTACAAACAAACATTGTTACACTGCACACAGTAATCCGAATGAATATTGGCAGGCACTGAATGGTTGACGTGGCCTGGGAACCTCAAAATGCCTATTTGCTGATAAAAGTTCAGCATCAAGAACCAGATGTAATCCTATCACAGAGGCTGCATGTGTAGAGTTTTCTTCATTTGTAGCAAATGAAAAACTATTTCTTTCCCTACAGGATTGTTATTTGTCCTCTTTAAAGACCTTTATCCATAAATAAATAATACTGAAAACTGAGAAATAAACATTTTGTTAACGTATATAGTGATATACATACAGCATACTTCACAGATTAACAGCAACAGAAAAGAAAAAAAAAAGACAGAAGCACTTTGCTATTGCCACAGCTGCTGTACACAATGGAGCACATACTCAACCTTAACTCAATCTAAATTAGATACTTAGCTTTCACCAGGTCTTTAATTGCTCTTTTGCACTCAGACTGCAACAAAATTATTTTAAAGTGGGGCAGCCAATGAAAGCACCAGAAATGCATAATTGTTTGCAGAGAGAAATGGAGTATGCATCAGAGCCCAATGCTATAGCTACAGGCTTACCACTCCACACTCTCCAGCAAACAGATGGGATAACTCAGAGTGTGGATTTCAGCACTGTGGGCCTTCATGAAGTTGTGAACTACAGAAATATGTCATTTCTGTAGTGCCCAGCAGCCAAACATCCTTCTCAGATGTCCATCTGAAGGATACCAAACTCTCATCAGAGCATGTATGTCCCACTTCAAAACAAGTATCACCCCTAATCGCTGAAATATTTTATATCCTTTGAGTTGTATCCTGCAGAGGTCACCAAAGCTGCCTGGGTCAGCATCTGTCTGTGATAAAAAAAGTATTTGTAATTTGAGAGGCATTTTGAGACTTCAAATATTTTTTATCCAGTGTTGAACAACTGATCCAAGCTGGGGTACGTGAAAGTCCATCAGAAGTGGCATCTCTGTTTTAAATGCTCAAAAGCTCATACAGAAGAAAAGTTACCTTCTAATACTTGGTGACACCTGGACGATGGCTGGTCAGTGAGAAAATGTAGAGCTAGTTTTTTCATTAGCCATCACATGTAGGTATAACAATCAGCAGAATTTATATAAGATAACATAGCTGTCTAAGATTTAGTAAGCTGTTAGTTCTCCTCTGAATACAACCTACAAAGGTAATTTACTTTCAAAGTTGAGTTACTCCTTTGAAATAGAGTACGATCTATCCATATAATCTTTTTTCAGACAATCTGTTGTTCTAAAGTATTCAGATACTTTAGAACCCTGACCATTCAGGTTCCTTAGTACAACAGCAGTAAACAAGAAATACAGAAATGGCATAAAATATGCAAGAACTACAGGTAATGCCATTTTCCAATATGTTATTTAAAGAAAGCTAGGTGCTTAAATTTGATTTTCAGTTTAGTGTTTAGACTGAAAAAAAATTTCTTTTAATGTTCAGGCCATCTGTTCTGAACAGTTTAGGTAAGAGCAACAGAATAATTTTAGATCCTGTTGCAACACTAAGGCCAAGGCCAAGGCCTTAGTGTTTTTCTTTCTTCAGTTTATTTGATTTATTTTATGTACATACATTTATATTACTAATATTTCTTAGTTTTTATATATCTCTTTACTACACTGAATGAAAAAAATGACGTTCTAAAAAGGGAAAGCCAGAATTTTCACATTGGAACTGCTAGAATTGAATATTTTGGTATTTCCAAAGTAAAACATTTTAATCTCAAAATGAAGGTTTTTGATTTCTTGCAGCTTTTTTTTTTTTGCCTTAATTGACCTTTGTTAAATTCTTTCTAGTCTCCTCAAGACTTTGAATATCGGAGAATTTAACATTACTCAAAATCCCCTTTCCTTCTGACCAAGGCTAATGAAATTCAGTACTTCACTTTTCTACATTAATGATGATACTACTCAAAAACAAGACTCTAATAAACCAAACATTCAAAATAATGTGAAGATAAATTGGTGAAAACAGTTGTATAGTTAAAAAGTAAACTTTTACAGGACCAGAATCCAGCAAGTAGCCGTACTATTCTTGCAGCAATTTTGTAAGCAATTTCATTTGAAAATCAATCAGCAATAATAACCACTTCTAAAAGAATAAGAGAAACATGAACATTTGATTGAATAATCCAATTAACTAACAGGATTTGTTTACCAGTCATTAAAAGACCACTCATCAAATTCTGTTTATCCAAAGCTTCCTTAATTTACTTGCTCTATACTTGAATACTCTGCTAAAAGCTTTGTCAGAATTCTTAGTGTTAAAAAAAAATTAGATACTGAAATATATATCAAATATTCATCTTACCAGAACTGTTAAAAATAGAAAATCAATTTCATATTACAAATCCATCATAAAAATCAACCTCAGTTGCAGTTACGTGTATAAGCAAACATTCTTTAAGACAATGCACTTAAATCATATGCCAGCTTGTATCTAAAACCAAGAAAAATGTCCCTGAATTTTTAGCAAAGAGAATGAGCGTGAAACCAAAGCACATTACAGATCAACACTTTTTCTTTTTCCTAACACTATGACAATAACTATTGACCTTGTTTTCAGATTAGATTCTCATTTAATAAACGAATACATCAGCTAGTAAGGTGGGAATAAGGAACAGGGAGAAACTGTCAGGTTTTGTACTGGAAGGTAAAGTAGTGGTTTTACCTATCTTTACAGTAAGTTTATGTTTAGAATTTTAAACTGTCTGAAACAGGAAAAAAAAGGAGAATTACAAATGCTTTCTTCAGTGTACATGGTTTCTTCTAGCATTTTTTTTCGTTCATTACTCTCTCTTCTGAAAAATGCTAGTAAAAACTCAGGCTATTTATCATTAAGTTACTTAAGTTTTAACAGTAATTTGAAAACCGATGAATAGAACTCTGAAAAACAACTGTTCTTTGTTCAAGCAGAGGAAATTGAGCTATTTCCACAACAATTCTGTGTATAAGGGAAGATTGTGACCTTTTCAAATGAGGCAGTGCCATAAAACCAGTAGCACAGAGTTCCTACCAATTTAATGCTACCAGATACCTTGAGAATTCTCACATGAAGCCAGCATCAGTAAGGCTGATTACAAAATTCAGTAAACAAAGAATAGGAAAAGCAAAAAAAAAAAAAAAAAAGTTAATTTAGTGCCATTCCCTTGCACCCTAAGCAAAAAGACCAAAGGGATGTATGTACATCTTGATACAATTTTACTCTTCCTCAGATTTTTATTTCTTGTTCTTCTTTAGACCTTATATGTGGAAAATACACATAAATGTATTACCAACAAAGTAGCAGTAGGAAGTGCATTCTCTCAAAAGATCAAATGCTAGCCAAAATCCTTTCCAATTTTATCTAATCTTCAAAATTAAATAATTACTAAGTGAAACTGAGAGACAGAATGAAAACATGATAATATTTTTACTTAAAGTCTTTAAGAAAACAGCATAATGCATTATTTCTCATAAATCTAAGACTGGCATTATCTTTTGTAATTGGCTCTTTATCAACTCACTGATACATTTACAGACCAAAATATGCTCAATGGCACTAATCCTAATTTCTATTACATCCATGTTACATTGCCAAAGCCAGTGAGGGAACTTTTAGGTGTAATATATAGAAGGACTTGGCCTATTCACTTCAGAAAATTATTTTCTCCCATTGCTTACTTTCCAGTCTTGTTATTTTGTTACCAACCACGCTGCCCACAGAACTAAAGAGCTTGCAAGTAGACCTTAGAGAGTCTGTAACTAAGATATCGTGTGTGTTACTACAAACATTAGACTTTCCATTCATTACCAATAAAGCAAGAGATCTTTTAATGCCAATATGAGGTTTGAAAGTCCATCCTAACAGCATAAGAATGCTGCTGCATGCTTCCCAGTACTTTTCATCTCAGCTAAATGACCTTTACTGTCACTGAGGTTGTTGTTACCCTTATGTCTCCGAAGATCCATGCTTAAGGTGGTAGGTTTAAAGTCTGCACTTCTCTGTTCACAAAGTGACTTATGAATAGTTGACATTTTGCAATGAAGATCTTAAAATGCTTATGATCTTTGTCCAGATCTAAAGATCAGCCTAGAAGATCTGGCAATTAAACAAGTATCACAAATGACAAATTTATTTTTGACTACTTTTCTTCAAAGTCTATAGAAGTAAGGCAAGATTTTCCGTACTAGAGTAAAGGCAGGTCTGATTCCCAATTCAGGCGTTCACATTTTGTTTTCAATAGTCTTAACATTGCATACTTGGGAAAAAATATATGTGTCAAAGAAATTTCTGGCATGCATGTTAATGTTTTTATGGATCAAAAGGTTGATTCCAGAAGAGAAATTGTTGTAAAAAATAACCTGCCATCTTCGCTCAATTTCAAAGCTAGCCTGTGTATTACGACAGCTCTTTTTCCATCAACATGCCAGCATTAACAGCTGTAACTGAAATCCTGCTACATAATGGTATTAGCTTTATTTCAATGATTAAGCCATTTTGAAGTCAGACAACATTAGTAGAGAGAATTTATTACTGAAATGCAAAATGCCTGTTGTTTCATAATAAGGTTTGCACTTTTCTTACAGATTATGAGTGTGCAGCCTTTAAGAATATATGACCTTTTGCAAATAGAATGCAGTGTATAATTGTCTTCCTATGTACTGATAAACTCTCCTCAGAAAGGAGAACCTAGGGGCAGCACGAGCAAGGCTATTTTGCTTCGTTGCCATGAGTCAAAAACAAGACAGATGAGTCAAGGAATTCCCATCTTCTTAATGCATTGTTACAATATAAGCACTCAGCATCACAGAATCATTGAATCATCTACTTTGGAAAAGGTCTTCTAGATCATCAAGTCCAACAATCAACCTCATCTACTGAGTTCCATCACTAAACCATGTCCCTCAGTGCCATGTCCATACATCTCTGAAATACCTCCAGGGATGAGGACTCCTACACTTCTCTGGACAGCCTGTTCCAATGATTAACCAATCTTTCCATGAAGAAATTCTTCCTGATACCTTATCTAAAACTCTCCTGGAACAACTTCAGGCCATTTCCCCTATCACTTGTCATGTGAGAAAAGACATTCTCATCACTGCAGACTCCTTTCAGGTAGCTGTTGAGAGCAAAGAGATCCCCCCTCAGCCTCCTCTTCTCCAGACTAAACAGCCCCAGTTCCCTCAGCATTCCTCATAACTCTTGTTTTCTAGTCCTTTCAGCAGCTTCATTTCCCTTTTCTGCACACATTTAAGCAACTCAATATCTGTCTTGTAGTGATGGGCCCAAAACTGAACGCAATACTTGAGGTGCAGTCTCACCATTGCCATGTAAATAGGGGCAATAACTTCCGTAGTCCTACTGGCCACACTATTTCTGAAGTAGGCCAGGATGCATTTGGCCTTCCTGGCCACCTGGACTCACTGCTGGCCTGTGTTCAGTCAGCTGCTGACCAGCACCTGCAGGTCCTTTTCTGCTGGGCACCCTTCCAGCCACTCTTCCGCAAGCTCATACTGCTGCATGGGGTTGTTACGACACAAGTGCAGCAGCCAGCACTCGGCCCTGTTGAATGCCATACA
This sequence comes from Penelope pileata, assembly GCA_013396635.1. NCBI lineage: Eukaryota > Metazoa > Chordata > Aves > Galliformes > Cracidae > Penelope > Penelope pileata. The sequence continues at coordinate 396,199 of WBMW01004938.1, forward strand.
ACTGGACACAGTCCATCAGTTCAGCACATCCATGCTTCCCTGCAGGGCCTCCTGCTCTCATGCAGATCAGCGTTCCTGCCCAACTTGGTGATGTCTGCAAACTTACTGAGGGTGCACTCGATCTCTTCATACAGATCATTGATAATAATGTTAAGCAAAATATTTGTAGCATTAAGTAGGATCCTTTACTTTCATGCGAAGTGCTGCAATGATGATTTAACTAAAAATAATAAATTGCAGGGTTCATCCAGAATGAGCACTTCAGAGTGAAAACAGGTACAAATTAGGGAAAACCAAAGACAAAAAAGGTAGTTTTAGAAAAGCTGGAAGAGAAATAAGCAACTGAACAGCAACAGGATAATGGCAGTAATTTTTGGAATTCTGTTGAAGTTTCTGTTTCTGTGTTCAATCCATCCTAAGAAAATTATTCTATAGACCTATTAGTAAAATTTGATGAAGACAAGTCCATATCCTATTGAACTGATCACAGAAATAGTGTCTAGATGATTAATCTCTTCCTCATTTGATATTGCATTTTAGGCTAAGAATATCTACAATAGCAGATTCCTAACAAAAAAAATCTTCATCATGAACACTTACTTTACTGTTAACAAATTGTCAATGATGATAATTTTAAGTTTAGCTCCATGTCACTACTTGGTGGTATAACTAATTTAATACTCATTGGTTTTGTTGAATTTGGGTTTTTTTACATATTCTAAAAAAATTAATTCAACTTGTATCCATCAGAACCCAATCCAAAACCGGTGGCAATCAATAAGCTGTATGTAAGCTCAGGTTCTGTAATCTTTTGTCAGTTTCTGATTCTATGTTTAATAGATACTGGGAGCAAACTGGAAAGTTATATATAGAATAGTACTTTATTAAGAAATCATTAAAAAAAAATCTACTGTAATGCACCAAATTAGCTTCCATTTTCCTTCTGTCCAGCAGAAAAGCAGAAAATATTTTCATTACTTTTTAAATTTTAGAGGAGATTACATTTCTTTTTCTAGGGCTAAAATAGAAGACAATGCAGTAGTAGATCTCCACACATACGCATAATCTTTCTCAGTGAGATTTTTTTTTTTTTGGCTTTTTTAGGACAACAGATACAATTTCTGTTAACAAAGAATTTTACTTCTGATGAAGGCTATAAATATGGAGAGTTACTTGCCAGTTCTGCCTCTAACCTTGCACAGAACAGGAAGTTTTGAGTCCAGCTAATATTTACCTGCATGGTAAATGAGGATATCAAATCAAAAGATGTATATTGCAACTTCCAGTACCTCCAGAAACTGACCTGCGTATGGAAAGGCAGTGAACCAAGGGCATTATTCATTCCAAAGCACCCCTGATTTGCCTGGCACATCAGTCTGTCCATGAAAATACAAATGATTTGGCTGCTGCTCCTGCAGTGTATCCACATTTCCTAATTCCGCTAAAGGTCTTATCTGACAAAAACCTTACACATCTAACGTGCAGCTTATGTAACATATATGCAACAGAATTCCATCTGGCAATTTTGAAAACCCCTTTTCACTGGGCACCAAAGCCCTGGAGGCTCCATAAAGCCCGCAGTTGCAACTTTGAAGTTGCTTCGGCCCCTATGCATCCTGCTTTTGCAAATGCCCTTGTTCTGAAAGAAAGAAAAATTTTGGTACCTACTGTATGCCTAAGCCCATGCAGGTTCCAGTATGCAGAGGTTTCCTCTGATAAAATGCTCCAAAGTAGGAGTTTCAGCATGGTTGGCTTTCTCTGAATATATCATTAATATGCAAAATGTAGTTATCTTGGCACCACTCAGATCAACAATGACAGCAATCGAGATGTTTATGCCGAGAAGAGCAGGAAAATCAGAGAACAGAAGCTTTAGATAGACAGGTTCTCTGTGAACTGGCAGAAGGGAAGTAAATACCTCTAGCACTTAGGACAACTGTTTTCACACTGACCTGTATGGTCATACAGAATCTTAAAACCTATCTGGAATAACTTTTGTTTGTTTGTTTTTCTTCAGGAAGTGCATTTGAAGAATACAAGTAGAGGGAACACAGGAAACAGAAACTACAGAATGTAAGATCATGCCATCCACAAGAATGAAGAATGAATGTGCCATCTGCAGGATACTTTGCTGTAAATAAATTATTTGTTAAACATCGGAAGACTTAAAAAAACCTATGGTTTAATAAGCTTGATGCAATCTCAACCAATGGGCATTCTCCCAGTGAACAATGCAACCAAACATTCCAATATTAAGTCTTGTAGAGAACAGAACATTTTAACCAGCCCTGAGCTAAAAAATTCTGTGGTTGATATATTACTGTGTGTTAACCTGTTTTAGATGTCCTGCACAAAATCTCTTAAAGTCCTGTGCCCCTCAAAAGCCTACAAATTTATGGGCCTTTGACGGATCCAATTGCACTAAATTAACCTATGAACACTGGCTGCTGGAGTCATTCATCAGCCTTGTCTAAGTGGTGTTTTTTTATTTGCACTTCTATACAAGCAACAGGCTGTTTGTTCTACAGTGTCTGATAACATTGTTTGCCTACCCCTTCATATTTGCACAGTTCGACATTCCCAGTAACAGCAGCAGTAAGGTAACATATACAATTTTAAACATCCATTAATTCCATCTGTGATATTTTGACAGAATATGGGTTATAGATGCACTTGTTTTAAGACAGTTTTATTCTTCCTTCTCTTGCAAGGATGCAGTTTATTGTAACTTGTGAGACAAAAGATTTTTAAAAGCAGTTACAGCATACATAGGCTCTCAAACCATTAATGATTCTTCCAGGTAAATGTTTGCAACAGTATAGGTAACTTCTTTCTTCCTCCATATAATGCAGTATGTAAAATTTAGCATATCAATAATACACATATATCAAACAGTATGTAAAAATCTCTGTTTTATAGTACAACGGTGCTATTTTATAGTTTGTTATATGAAAGGGTCTGGCCAAAACAGTAACAGGTAAAAGCAAATATGGAAATATGAAGTTTAGTAACAAAATAATTTTAAGAATATTCAGTCAAAATGACTAAAATTGCTTTAGATTCCAATATGGAAAAAACTTTCCCATCTTCAGAAGAAAATTCAGATATTTCGCATTTTTCCTTTAGAAGGTTTGAAAGGTGTTTTCACTTAGTTACATGAAACACAGATTTATAGATGACTAAGCTCAGAGAAGACAATAAGAGTCTCCTAACATCTTTAAAAGGTAGCGCATCAGGATCCAAATCTTTCTGAAATACCAGCATTCTACTCAAATGTAACAGAGGGTTAATCATGTTCTCTGCCATGTTAATTCTTCCCAAAATCTGACAAAAATGTGACTGAATTGACTGTTAATCAGCCCACTGCATCTCTCTGCAAACCCAAAAAGTGAGTCTAATCACCAAATTACAGTGTAGAAAGAGTCTTCAAGAAGAGATAAACCATAATGTCCTTCAAACTGCTACTTAAAATAGCTTTTCATGCACTCTTGTGAGAGACATATTTCCAGATAATCTGACATACAACCCTGATATGTAATGCACTGATTCTAATGTCAATAACACTGTTTCCTCTGCTCAATTTCTGTAAATCAATTCAGTGATAGATTAGCCGTGCAATAAAAGTGGATAGACTGCCAACAGTGTCCCAGAGTGAACAATAAACTAGAATGTTAGAGAAGGGAAGGCGCGGGAGAACACACTGCTCCATCCTGTGCAGAACTGCAGCATGATTTCATATGAATTCTTCCACCTCACCACCCTGTACACAGAAAGCTCAGACAAGGGAGGAAGTATCCTTTGGTCAGCACCAAAGAGGGCATCAAGATTACTGTGTGAAGGGAGCAATTCGGAAGATTAGATTAGATCTGTAAAGGCAATATTTCTCTTCACAGGTTCAAATGTGCCTTGCCTTCCACTGCATTCATGGGAGTAGATGATTGAATTGATTAAAACACAAAAGAGAAGATTCTCTGTAGATTACATATTATACAGCTCATCAGTAATTTCTTGTGAAACAGACAGCAAATGTAGGTCTTCAAAGTCTAACAAATTACTTGCTTGTTCCCGTTTTATTCCCTTAGGAAATTTGAGTTTCTTATTTCTTCCAAGAAAAGTGCAATGTATTCCTGTGTAATTCTTTAAACTGCTCACCTTCCATGAAATGCATGTTTATACGCACAACAGGCTACCACCACATTGTAAAAACAGAACAGTGAACGAATAAAAAGAATCTGCCACCGCTGTCACTGACTGTGATAGGTATATTGAAAAATGAAGAAAGTACAGAGAAATAGATGGGAAAGATAACCTAAATTATTTACCATCAATTCTATAAAAGTGGTAGCAAATCTCCTATCCATCATGGCTCTTAACAGGCTTTTTTTGGTGGGAGGGATGGAGAGGGAAGTGGTTTTAATTTCAATGGCTGCTAAGAACTCTAAAATGCATTATTTTGAAGTCACAAACAAAACACATTTCTATTTGGCATATCTTGACTCCTTCTGTCCCCACCTGCTCTGAAGTTCTAAGAGGAGGGAAACAAGATAATAGCACAAAAAGCGACTTGTGGTTGGCAAGATTCTTCATTTTGCTGACGCAGTGTTAACAAGTTTTTCAAAAATACCATAGGTCATTTTGTCATTCGATTCCTGTAAATTAATCCAAATTTTGTGCTCATCTTAGGATTCATGCAGACACATTCATGTCACCATATTTCTCCTGTTGAGAAATCATAATCTAAAATGTTTCTCATAGACACTGATATTAATAATCAGAATTTGACAACCATCTAAACAAATCATAGCAATTCTTGAAAGAAACAGAAAATAATGAATAGCCAGAAACTTCAAAGGTAACACTTGGCATTACTAGAGGAAAAACAGTATCACAAAATGGAGACTAGATCTAGCACTGCAGAGGTGAGAAATGCATTGATGGGGAATGCATACTTGCACAAGAATTCTCCAGTCATAAGGTGGTGAGCACATGATATACCAGTCAGTGTGAAAGAAAAAGGGCTGCATTAGCTTAATAATCTCAATAAATCCGCTACTTAAAGAAGTTGAAGCATGAGCCAAAATATCTCCCTTCCAAATGCACAAAGTAGTCTGACTTGAAAAACTTCTTAATTAGAGATTTTCAAAAGCACTCCAGATATTCAGGAACAGGGCTCCCACTGGATATGATTTATTCTCATAAATCACTTAAGTGATAAAGAAAATCCCACTCCCCATCCTTCCATGTCATGTAAAACATATGACAGAAGTCACAGATTTTTTGCATTCTAGAATTGACATAAAACTCCAATTACACAGAATGTCACTGAAGTGCAGAAGTAAAAAAAGTGAAATAAGCCTCATTATTTTCAGTTAGTTCAAAAAGGACTTCACATCTCAACCCACTGAAGTTAATATATCTTTTCCATCAAGGATAGAAAAATTTGAGCCAACGTAACCATAATTGATCATTGATAGTTTCAATGGAAAATGAATAAATATCCTGCTCTAAATGTATTGACATACACACACACATATCTGTGTGAAATACTTCTATGAGGATTATTTTAAAAAGAGAAAAAGAAAATCAAATAGCGGGATACTGCATTTGGTCCTTCTAGATGCAGTTAAGTAGCCACATTTCCCTAAAACAGATTACAGCCTCAATACCTTTTCTAAGTTTAAAGAATAAATTAGCGGTAAGTTTCCTTTACAGAAGTGAATTCCATTCACAACTAGCAGCCACTTCCAGTCATCCCATACCTGTTACCTGTTGAGTTAGCATCTATGCTGAATGTAGATTAATGAAGACTCTAGGTCAAGCATTGTGTCTTCTTGGTTCTCCGTTTTAACAAGCAAGTACATGATAAGACAAGATCAGAAAAACGTATATATATTTGCTTTACCTTTTACTGATTTGGCCAACAATGCCAAAGTGGTGCTATTGTTTTGTTTAAGAAAGTACTTGACTAAAATATAAAAGAAAGCATAAATATTTTTTTATGTATGAAAATGACAATTATATAGGTATGGTTACTGAAATAGAAATACAACTAGCCATAACTTTTCAACTTTTTTTCACCCCAAAATGGCAAAGAAATCCTAAATCAATGGAGATGGGGCAGAAAAAAGAGTCAAAATGTTATGAAAATTCATAGACTTAAATTGCAGGTCTGAATCTTTTCCCTAGACTGAAAAGCATATGAAGAAATGCATTTAAAGTCAGGGAACGATAGATATGACTTAAAGCCTGTTCAGACTACTGCAAATCCTGTACCATATCAAAGATTTTTAAGACATGCTCTAGACTGAAATCAGTGTTGAGTTTGGCTTAAAGTCAATGGCATGATGTGATCAAGATTTTCGTTGAGCACAAGTTTTTCTTTGTACCTGATTACCTTTTCATTCATGCCATGCCCCTCAGAAGTCACTATTTAAAAAAAAAAAAAA
>WBMW01004938.1:402671-446047 GCA_013396635.1 Penelope pileata
AAAAAAAGCACCTGATCTTGCCAAGAAATGAAGATACATTCCTAATATGAAACTGTTGTTATTTTTATTTCTCACCAGTTTCAAATTGTGAGAAAAAGTTGAAATATATGGCTAACAGTCTGTGAATTTTTTAAAAAAGTTTATGTGGTCACTATGAGCATCCTAAAGTGCAAAATTACACATTTCATTGTTTTGTTTTGTTTTTTAAATGATGGTAAGTTAAGCCCAAATAGAGATTCTTGGAACCTATAGGCTAGATAGAATACTAATTTTTTGATGAAGGTAAAATCAATATATTTAAAATGTTTTATTTTTAGTCTGAAAAGGAATAGTAATAATTTATTTGGGGACTCAACCTATACTGGTCCCTCTTTTAAGGATACTGTTCAGTAAATACAAATCTTCCAAATGCCAAACTTCTATTCAAAAACAACATTCATTCCTCCCTCCTCCTCCTCTAGCAAATCTAGTTAGTACACTATTGCAACATAAGTTTTATTGTTGTCTGTTAGTTTGGGGGGCTGTTTTATTTTGCTTCACTTTGTTTTCATTTGGGGGATAGCAGTAAGGAGGAGGAGATGAGGCCTTTGAGTGATTGAGATTTTTCCTCTCTGATACAATCCACAAAAATAAAGAATTTGCCTTGATGAGATTACTAATTATCCAATTCATGCGTGGAAGTAACGTTAAGTAAAACAGTCATTAACACAATGTTTTTACTTGTTTTGATTCTACACTATACATTTCACTTGTCACAGCATTGTAACATTCTACTGGACTTCAATTGTCCAAATGCGCAGTATCTGATACATAAATCTTCTGTGATTTTTTACATGAAGGGTGTTATAAAAATATCTGAAACTTGATTACATATAGCACAGTAAAGTGATACCAGTCCAGCAGAGACCAAGACAAGAAGGACCTCCCTGATGCTTACATTCTATTAGGAAATCTTATATAAGTTACATAAAGGGTGTGTGTACTTGTGTGTGTGTAGATATATACATATATATGCTTATATATGTATATATGTAAATTGTTATAATGCCTGTATGTGTATGTGTGTGTGCATTTATATTATGTTTTTATTCTTTTCCTCTCAAGTAAAAATTGAATTTCTTGCTTTTCACATATTGTTTCTCATGGGTTATATTCAATAATCCAATTGGAATCTAATTTTAGAAGAACATTGTATAATATGGGTGTCATGAGTAAGATCCTACATTTGTTTTTCATACCTAAAGCAATAATTTGATTTTTAAATCGTAAGACACTTCGCTCCTGTCATCAAGCAGATATTTATATCTGTTTAAGTATGGATGTAAAATACTAACTCTGAGTACCTTATTTTGAAAATATCAACTTAAGAATTTCATTTCATTCTTCTCCAGATGACTTCTGTTAGGTGAGATTTTTTTTTTAAGTGTATCCGTCCTTTCAAAGTAAGAATAATGTGTGATACAAGCAGAGAAGAATGAAGATGTCCGTCATTTAATAATGTCACCTCTATTACCTGTCAATTAGATGCTCTTCACAAGTAGAATATATGTCTCTCTATACTACCCTTAATGATTTCAGAAGTGGAAAAGACTTAGTTCTATAAATTCATATATCCAAAATTTTTTATAACTTTTTTGATATCTCTGTATTCTTGAGTAACTTTTTATTTTGCCACCTTGGCTCACAAAAATCATAAAATCATCAATGTTATACCTCTGCTGCTAAACACTATTTCCTACAAACAAATATTAAAAAAAATCCATTCACAATATTTACACTCACACTTGATAGAAGTTCTTAAAAAATAGCATAAATATGGTTGGAAGATTTTTTTTCACACTTAAACGGTATGAAACATTCTTTTTTAACTAAATCAAAGACATTCCACCTTACTGTATTTTACATCTGTTAATACCATCTCATTGCTTGAGAAGCAACAACAAAATACCTGCAGAACAAAAAGGACTGTCCTCTACCTTGGTCAATAAGATCATGCTTCATGTACACTCTTGTTAAAGAAAGGTTTAACCAGATAAATATAAATACAGCTGATTCCATTGAATTTATATTTTGTAGTGAAATATTTAACTTTATAAACTTTAAAATCAAACGAATGTTCCATTATTCCTGGTTTACTGGCATTGACCTGGTCTGTGGTATGAAAAATCCACTTCAGCAACGATCAAAAGCAAAGAATACAAGACCAATAGTTCAAAGTGCTGCCAATGAAAGAGACACGATGGCCTTTTTTCATCCACAGGGATGCATTCTATCTTAAACGTATCTTTTTTAAAATTTTAGATTAGAATTTCAAATTGACTTGATATAAATACTATGTAGGAAGTATGATATTCTTCGTTATTTCCACTTAGGGACAAGTTTGAATATAATAAAGCACATGCAAGCTACACTGCATGATACAGTAGATAAATCTTACCTTTTGATTAATAACCATTTCTAAAGAATTAGTTCAACTGAATTCTATAGAAATCCAGTGCAAGATGAAAAAATAAATGATTGTTAAAATTGTATAATCACAATAGTTGCCTGATTAAACTAAGACTCATCAAATTAGTGTCATAAAGTGCTCCACTGAAAGCATACTGATACTTCGTGATGTTCTGAACAGCTTTATCTCTAGTATGATACTTCACATTGCTTTTATCAGAATGTCATAGTTCTGTTTTACAGTTTCTTAATTCTTGTAGTCTTTGGGTTGAATACAAAACGTCTGTCAATCCTCAGGATTTTAGGAAACAAACAAACTAGAAGAAGCAGCACCACCTGCTGCTGATAAACAAACCATACATTGGCTTTCTCTCCCACCAAATTATCTGCGTAAGACACCCAAAAGTGCTAAATGAAGAAATCAATAGCACTCATTCTTCAGGAGGTCACCCTTTCACGTAGAAATATTAACTATCCTCCCTTTCTTCACTGTTGGACTTCAGTTGGTATCCTGACTAAAACTGCAGTTTCCATGATGCAGGCATGAACGTGGATACAGGAATTTCTGATTTCACTACTGAATAATGCTACTATTAACTTTTCAAGTCATTATAATGAAACAGTGACAAGTGTTAAGTGTTCATTAACTAAAACCAATTTAAACTCTCTATTACAGTTCTAACTGGATTTATTCTTTCTTTTTTATTTTCTTGTGCTTACTCATAATACAATGTCACTACTTGATGACAAATAATATTTCATACTGTGTATGTAACATCATTGTGTTGCAGAATCCCCCAAATACCTCAACAATGTCTTTGTTGCGCTATTCTCCCCATTTAGCACTTAAAAGCTTTTTTAGTAATGACCAATAAATCAAAGAACAGAGCTCCTAATGTGTATAAATTTAAAAAAAAAAAATAAAGAATTTTTGCTAGTTTGCAGCTCATGTAACGTCATCTTGCCCATTCTCTTCCCCTCTCACTACAAGCTGTCTACAGCTCTAAACTTTGCTCCGTAAATAATAGTGTATTCATGCTTTTAAAGGCTTTTATATGCTTTTATGGTAGGTAAAGGTTGGAAGAGGTAGTTGACTGATTTTTCACTTTTATCTACTTTGATTTCAGTAAAGGGCTTTGTCACTCTGTATACATAAAGGCTAATGCACCCTTTGGTTTGTAGAATGTACTGAAATGTTCGCAGCCCTCTTGGTATCAGGTCCAAAATGTGAAGCATTACTGTTAAGAGGGTATCTTTCTAATGTATTTGTATGTATAGCTTACACCTCTGTGAGGTCTAATAAAGGATTATGGTTAATAAAAAATGCGTTGAAAATTCCTCATCCACAAAGATTTTGCAGTAACTTGCGTTCTTCTTTTGTCTTCCCTAGCGTATGTGTTTCAATTCTCAGAATACTCCAAAACCAGGACACACCACAATGGCATGAGGAGGCTTCACTACTAAGACAGAACTGACATGGACAGTTAGCTAGTGGCTCAAGAGCCTTGAAGATATGAAATGTCAGCAGAAGGAATTATGAAATCTATAGATAAAATGAATAGTCATTGAATGACCAGGAACAAACCGGTATCTGAATTCTGGTGCATAGCCACTAACTCAAAAACTCCTTGTTACATGAAAGCTACGTGTACAGTAATGTCTACTGACTCTTTCAAAGATGCCAGGAGACATCTAAGGAACGACAAACTAGTAGGTCTTATACATCTCTCAATTAAATTGTTCTCAAGAATAGAATCTGTGGGTACGTGAATAAATATATCTTGCAGAAAAATGAAGATGTTCGTTGTGAAGTGGTGCCTCACAAGTTTGTAGGGAGTTCTTTGGAAGAAAAAACAGGCATGTTGACAAGAAAGCAAGAAAGTTCTTCATATGTACACGCTGCTGATTTAAAAAAAAAAAGAAAGAAAGAAAAAAAAACATAAAAAAAGAGAGAAAGTAGGAAAAATGGCCAGCCAGTGGTGAAGGGGCACCACATGCAAAATCCTGCTGCAATTTTTTCCAAGGCCCACACTGTTCAACTTTGCCTAAATGAGCTGGAAAAGGGATAAACTTTAAAAACACAAGGTTTACAGTGATATTAAAGCAATCAGGTTGATCAGACACAATTTTCCCTTGGTGTATCTATGTTTGCTGCTCCCAGTCCCATTCATGTCCTTCATGTGCTTGAAAACAACTTTCAGGAAGATTTTTTCTATAACTTTCCCAGGGACTGAGGTCAACCTCAGCTCCCCAGCTTTTGGCTATCTCGGATATGTGCAATGTTTGCCTTTTTTCAGATACCAAACAATTCCTACAGTTGCCATAACCTCCCTACTATGTTAGAGAGCAGCCTTGCTTAGCTTACAACAACATTGCTTAGCTTACTCAGCATCTTTATATACATCCCATCCTGGTCAGAAGAACTTGGATATCTCCATTTGACTTACGTACTCCATAATTCTGTCTTTCTTTGCTGTGGGCAATGCTTCACGCACACAGACTCTGCCAGTAGACTCATGGTTCTGGGAGGCTTGTGGACAGCCTAACCACTACAAATGCAAATAGGCACCAAAAAAAGACTGGCTCAGGAAGTTCTAGAATTATAAATCAGTCAAGAGTAGAAAAGTTTCACTACTCTATTGCCTTCTTCTAGTGTTTTTCCCTGGACATTCATTCTGGCTTAAGTGTGAAACAGTTTCCTGGACTAGTTTCTCTATGTTATTTTCTCTCTAACTTCTTATATTGTTGTGTTTTTACTCTGCTGGCATAGTAGCCATTCTAGAATCTAAGTGCACATTCTCTAAGTGCACAACTCATAATATCCTTCACACAAAATCCTCTATTTTATATGTAGATATTCATAGACAATAATTTTTAAATCCCTGATGTCTTATCATAATACTTGAGAAATTTATGGATATTTCAGTTTAAAAAATATTCACTCCACAATAATAAACATATTTTCATCCTACTGTTTGATGACGAGATGCAGTTATCAGAGACCACAACAACTGGTGGGTTTGGCAACACGGCCAAGAAACATTTTAAGATACATTTGCCTGTAGAGCTAATCTCAATTTTAAAAAAGTTTTAATTGTATGTATCACGTACATTACCATAAGTTTCCAGTCTTGCGTCAACTGCATATACTTGTGAACAAATATAACTGTATGGCAAGCTATGCTAACAATCAAAATAAAAATACTCCCCATTAAGATTGAGGATGAAGAATGGGATTAAGAAAATGTCTAAGAAACGAGTAGCTCACAAATATCAAAACCTTAATGGCCAGTTCTTTTCTTCAACTGTGCTTTTCTTCAGATGCAGGCAATTTAATTTAGAGAATTTTTGATTGAGATTTATAGAATTTTGCAGGTCAACCAAGCCTGGATATTGGCTTACTGGGAAATTATCTTATTTATTGTCGTAACTTGGAACTGGTTTTGGATCACAGCTAAAAAGAAAAATCAATCTACAAATCAATTACTACCTGGAGGCCAGAGGACTTCTGGAAGCTTAGTAAGAATTAGGACTATCAACAGCAGCTGTTAAAAACGTCATGGAAGAAATCCTTATTGTGTAAGCGCAAAGCTGATACCATGTGAAAATTAAAACTGATTTTTTTCCCCCCTGGGAAACTTTATTCAGCTTTATGTGGCTTTCTTCTTTATTTTCACAGTGTTTTCTCATAGAGTTGTTTGGTTAAAAATATCTCTATCCACACATTACCTTAATTGTGGCTTAAGAATTTTTATTTTTACTTTTTATATATCTGCCAAATAGTTTTTAGATAGAGCTTATTACAGATGATACTAAGCCAATATTTCATTTCAGTGAAAAGGAGTTAACTCTGAGAAGTATGTTTTACCAACTGAGAGGGTGACAGAGCTATTAACATTTAAAACAGTTGGCACATGTTGCGCTATGTATTGCTGGTTTACAGATTTTCTGCTGCCTTCCTGAAAAGAAGTAATTTGTCATCCCTGTATTTTGACAACTAAAACATAGAGAAGAAATTGAACAGAACAGGAAGAGATGTGTTGTTAGTCAAACTGAGATAAAACAAAGATGAAAGCTGGATTTCCAGGTTACCACTGGGTTGGTTTTGTTTGTTTGGGGAGTGTTTGCTCTTAACCTTTAAAACAATGACCATTTCAATTCAAATGCACGGTCTTTGGACCAGCCACCAAACCCTCCAGAACTCTCCTTCTCAGCATGTGCTCTATACACCAAACAATGTTTTCACTCTGTTTGTTTGCTTGTTTGTTGTGCCTTCTGTTCAACATATCATGTATTCTTGTTAAGTAGTGGCCCGCTTCAATAGGAGAAGCAGCAAATTCTTCCCAGTCCTTCCAACAACAACAACAAAAGCTGGTAAGTCTACCGATTTGGGCACTCTGTCAACAAGACAGAGAAAAAGGTTTCAGTGCCTTCAGACTCAAAACAGAATCCAGTCAGATTTCCCAGCTTCTACGTATATTGTAATTACCGCGTAATTTGGAAAAAAAGCAGTACCAGCATTTTTGGGGTGCTGATGCTACCATTAAGCATGCCCTGAGCCTTTCAACGAGATCAAGCCCTTTGAAGACTTAAGTGCTGTACAGGATGGTTTCCAGATCCCTGTGTAGCTTACAGGTGAGAGAGGTATTTTAATTCTTGAGATGAAACAGCTCTGGACCTACAACACACCATGCAGTTCTTAACAACTTACAGATCTTTGAGGTTAAAAGCACATAGAGCAGGGAAATTCAGTTGCTTCCATCATTAGCAGGCCACAGGGAGGTAATTAATTTTCAATCAGTTTTGGTCTAGGTGTTAGTATTTAGATATCTATTTTCTTTAATTCTTTCAAATAGTTTGTTTCCCTCACCTCCATCATTTGCATTCTAGTTCAAATTACAGACATTGGTCTGTTACCTGTGTTTGCAAATAGATTTTATGGAAGCTACTTTGTCTACAGAATCCTTACCATTATCACTATTCACACTGTGCAACAGAGATACTTTCCTTTATGTCATGTTCCTCAAATCCTTGCTTTTCTGAAAATATATTATTGCCTTTCAAGCAGATCTTCATCACTGCTGGTACTTCCCAGCTTCAAATATTTTTTAGCACATATAACTCATTCCTAGCTCTTAAAGCCAATTCAGTCAGTAAATTTCTTTGTAATCTAACATGCTGAACACAGCCCTTTACTGCTTTATGAAGCACACCCCATTATTATTTTAGTAATCAATAAATAAGCAATTAACTTCAGACAAAACACTTGAATTAGCTTTTTCTGCAAATGCAACTTACTGTTAAACACATTTCCTGCTGTTCTTGTTCTGTCTAAATAGCATTTAGGTTTTTTTACACAGCTTTTCAACTTGGTTCCAATACTGACTGTTCTCTGATATGCCAGCCAGAACACCAACAGCTTCTGTTAACGTAAGAACAATTTTCTCTTATCCTTAGTTTCACTTCTCTTTTTATTTTAGTGTCTATTCTGTCTGTAATCACAACAACAAGATAACTTTACAGCTGAACTTGCAGTGTACTAATGCCACCACCCCCCCCACCAAGGACTCCGGTGAGTCAAGGGATTTTGTCATTTAAATCGGTCTGCTTAAAACCAACTTCTCTTTAATAAAATCTATATTATTATAATTACACCTCCACGAGTATTTGTCCACGTAATTAATTGTAAGTCCATTAATATATACGTACTACAACATAGGTACATATTTATTCATTAACTCATGATATGCGCTTTGCTACTTCAACAGAAAGCGTTGCAATGTATTTTATTCTTTCTGACTTCTATCTGGTTACTCTTTTTACTTCTTCCGCTCACATTTTTCAACAATATTTAATAATACATTTAACCCTCATTTTATTTATAAGGATTTTAGATTACTGTATGCCTTTCAAAGAAATAATAAACTTCAGGCTTCCTATATTTCACATAGCTTCTGATTCTTTGCCCTTGATTTTGTTTTGCTAGTTACCATTTATATATATATATGCTGTCTTACGTCTTTTCCCTGTTTCTTTACTTCTTCCTTATTTCTATTCCCTTACCTGATGCAAAAAACACCAAATCCACACGTTTTCTCTGATTTTTGAAAAAGGATTCATGTTTGCACATGTTTCTTTGTACAAAAATGTTAGTGCCAAACATTCTTTCCCCATCCCTCATGCTCTAGTAATTATACATCCAGGGAAACTCTCAAGAGAGCATTTTCCATGCTATCTGGCTTCTGTGTGAGACAGTAAGTCTAGGCCATGAGGAAGAAACTTTGTCCTCCTCTTTGCAGTGTTTACTACTCTTTCAAGCTCCCCAGCAGCGGATAAAAACAGTAATTTATTTGCTTAAAGCTCAAAATTTCCAAAGAATATGACCAAAACGCCCTCATTATGGCTCTCACATCCTCAATGGAAAATGAATGGCAATGTTTCCATTTTATTTTGCAATGGACAAAATGACTTCCCCAATATCATTCAGCCTACTAGGGTCAGATTGTCCCTTGGTAACCTGATTAGCAAGTCAGTGTATAATTCATACCACCACAGTTCTTCTCCAGCATCTTGTGACTTCTTTCTGACTTGTTATATTAGTTTCTTAAATTCTCTCAAGCACCCAAAAGGGTGACAATCAAAAGAATCTAAGAATAGATTTGATTTAGATACTCCTAGCACTAGTGTTCCTTAGAAGTACTTCCAGACGCTGTAATTTCTCTACCAACAAAAGAATACTAGCAAAGCAAGAAGGCAGACTGTTATACTTCTACCCTGTTCACAGAAATTTTCTCCACAGCAAAGGAAGACTCTAGAGAATTTTCAGATGCATACTACAGCCTTCTTTACTTCTGCACAGTACAAGTGGACCACAGGTTCTACCCTACTATCTTTCACTACGTAGGATTTATCCTATTATCTCTACAATATGTTGAAAAAGCAAGAATACATACCTTCTCTTTAAAGGCAATCATCTATTAAGATCTGGAACAGTTTTCCTGAAAGTCACTGGAGTTTTCAGACGAGCAGACTTGCTGAAGATGTGAAGGGCTCTGTTCTTTTTCCACTACAAATTTCTTATAACTTCAGGCTAGCTTCCAAAGTTCCTGTACCCAGGAGTAGACAGCTAGCAATTGAAAGTGACAACATTTTTGTACTATGAAAACACTTCAAACATTCATAGGCTGTGACTAGAGAGAGCTAAGGTCTGTCAGTAAAAGCAACGGGAATAAAATTGACAGTACTACATTTGTTCCATTTTAAAAGAATATAGAAAGAACACAGAAATGGCAACTATTTATCCAATTTGAGTGTACATACAATTACAGATACTACTTGGGAAGAGAATAAATCTGAAAAATTTTTATCTTAAAAGTTTCAGGAAACCGAAAGACTAAATGCAAGACTATAAAAGCTGAAACATAACAGCAATTAGATAATAGTCTATGATGAAGGCCCCTCTAAAACTCTCAGTTTAGAAATGTGTCATGTGGTGCCTCAGATTACTGAAGCCTGAACATATTATCAAGGTAATATGGTATATAATTTGAACATAACATAGAAAAAATGACAGCGACTAGTACAGATAATTACGTTATGAGATCATGAATGAATAATTCTTTCTACTTAAGAACATCTCAGAGTGTTTTTCAAAAGAAAATGAAGCAGAATTATCTTCATTTTACATCAGAGGAAAGTCAAAGACAAAATTCTTGCTAACATGTTCAAAAATATATAGGTAGTCCACAACAGAACCAAGAGCAGCACTCGAGAATTTCACATCTGTTAAAAACAAGTATCTTGCTACATGCATTCTATTACTCTAGACTTCAAAAAGAGCCTCAGATGTAGGATAGCTCTGATGAGAACGCTACTGAAATCAATAGGAATTAACGTCAAGGCCTTTGCAATGTTTATGACATTCTTTTCCAGTTACAAATAGATTAGCCTTTCTGTATGAGATGAGACTTCACACATTTATGTTTGCTGCCTGTTTCTTTAAGTTTATATATATATGTATAAAGTTTATATGAGCCTTTTAACAGTTCATAGCCACTGTTTCAAATTCTTTGTCAATGAAGAATTTAACACGTGTACTAAAATACATAGTTAACTACGCCTTCTCTAGTCATAGTGACTAGACTTCTCAGAGTAACTTCAAGGAAAACTTCAGCCATTACACTCATTTGAATTGTGTCATGTATACGTATCTTATGTTTATATATATAAAAATACATAAATGATATATATTTATATAGGGGATATATTTATCCTACTTTTAAAATACCATCATAAAATTTAAGCATGGAAGTCCCAGACACCAGAATCTGCAAATCCAGAATGCGAAAAGCAATAAACTGGTGTTCTGATATTAATTCAGAAATCATATTGAAAACACCACATAGTACAGTCAACTATCATGTACTTCTAAAATGTCCTAGAAACAAAAACAGATGCAGGCTTTTATAAACACTGTAAACACTTACATTCCGCTTTTTGGACTGCAATCTATACACATACTCCTGAATGGGTTTACTTCTATTGCTTTTTTCCCAAAACACAGACTCATTGGTCTCCTGGAAAAAGCATACCCAGAAATTTTGTATCTCTCTTTAATAATCTCTTAAGGAATCAGCATCTAGATGGAATGAAATCAAAGATTTTACATCACATAAGAAGCCAAGTGATACTAAATTAGGAGAAATCGGCAACTACCCCATATTTCTCAACACTTGCTCTATCAGTAGATCAGTAGGGCTGCACTATGGATATTACCATTCAGCAAACTGGTAAAAGATTGAAAATAGCCAAAAAAAAAAAAAAAAAAAAAGGCTAATTTAAGGGGCTGCTATGATCAAGGAAGAGGAACAGTGATACCAGTGATACCAGGGAGAAAGCAGCCTGAGAAACTGATGCACAGGGAAAGTGTATGTGTATCAGAGATGACTGATCAGAGTACTTCTGGAGAAACTTAAGCTCTGCAGTTAGGTTCTTCTCCTAATTGATTTGAAGAAATCTCTCTTTGCTTGTTTGCTTTCAACCCTACCTTCTCATTTTATCCCTCTGCACTTCCTTTTTTGCTCTGCAGCTTTATTTCTCATAACCTGTTGCAGCAGTTGTAGCCTCAGTATATTCAGCTCTGTGAGCTTCGGCGAATTTGGCACTCACCTGACTGTCTAATATGACGGATGCAGAACCTTGAGAGAGTTTTGAGAGGAGCTGCAGATCCCTGACTTTGGTATAGCTGAACGTATGACAGCTCACATGATGCAAGTCTAACTGAATAATACCATTCATACGTGCAATGTGCAGTAGGTGACAGCAGCTCTGAATATTTCAAATGTACATTTCTTCTATTAGAAAACTAAAAATAGCTCAGTTATACGCCTGCTTAAGTGCCCTATGCAAAATCCAGTATGATCAATGAGAACATCTCTTTTGATATCAATGGAAGTAAACAATGTTCTTAGGTTGGCTGGCATTTAGTTTTGTCTGTTTTACGAGGACAGAAAGTATGACTACCCTGCAAAGCGAGCATTTTTACAGTCCAGCATCCTCTTAACAGGTAAGCATAAACACAAGTGTGGGGAAAATCCTCTGCAATAATTCTGAATGTACTCACGTAATTCAGTTCAGAGTGAAAGCCAAGCCTTTCAATTTTGGTGTCTTGTTTTGAGACTGCTTAATTGAAAAAGTTATTGCTCTGTGTACGTTATCAACTAGAGGCTTAGCTTCTACATACAACAACTGATCAAAGCACTGTTAAAAGAAAAACCCTGAGTCTGTGCACAAGAATAAACTGGAAATTCATCCGTCCTGACATTATGAAAAACACACTCATGATATGGCACTGAGTTTTAGAGTTTCATTCCAAAGCTCACGAACCAAGCAACACTCCTGCCAACCAGTTTTATGTGCCAGGTGTCTTGGAGGAAATGGGATCCTGGAAAGGAAAACCAGCAGAAAAGAAAAGAATACTAGGTTTACTTCATGGAAATATGATGAGGTTTTTTAGTACAAGAAAAACTACAGAGCAGATGCTGCAGGTCTTAAACTGAGCAAAACTTCCAGTACAGTCAAGAACTTTACTGACTAGAAATCATAGATTTTGGCTCGATGTGGTTGATGCAAGACAGATCAGAGGTATTATCTAGCCGACAAAAAAAGTATATGGTTAATGCTATTATCACATTCTCCTCACTAACAACACTCATAAATACATATTTGTTAAATGAAAGTACTATTTCAAATTTGATACGAAGGACATCAAATGGCATAAAACAAGAACTTAGGTTAAAAGAAACAACACTATTGCCACAGCTAAATTTATTTAATTAAAAGAAGTGGTAATCATTCTTATAAAACTATAAATTAAAAAAAGTAAGGACAAGAAAGTCTGCTGAAAGTCTCCACTGTTGTGGAGAGGCCCTATGAAATTAAGAGACCTGGCAAAAAAAAAAAAAAAGCAGTTCAGACAGTTTCCAGCACTTCAGCAAATGGAAAAGTGTAATTGCTGCAAAAAAAATAGACTAAGAAAGAGGATAAATCCTAAGTATCTGGTAAATATTTTGCACTTGAATCAAGAATGAGGAAAAAAATTCTTATTTTATCTTTGCCATGTCCCCTGACAAGACATGGCAAGGATGTTGTTAATTGGTCTCATATCAGTTACCGTCAGAATGCAAGGGAATGTAACAATAAAAAGAGATAGAATGCATTCTATTCTATATCTATTCTTCATTTTCAAATCAACAAGAAAAAAAGTGAGAACGCAATATCCCTAATCCTGAGTACTTAGGAAACCATAAGACCTTGGTTTATTTCACAATCATGTATTTAATTTTTAAATTTTATATCTTGCAATTTTCATAGCAGAATGATTCCTTTAAGAAATACTCCAATAGTAAAATTTTAAAAATTCTATTGAGTTTTTCATGTTTGCATTTCTGGACATATAAACTTGCAATAAATAGACTGAAATCCTCTTTTCTATTTCTGCAGGATGATTCCAAGGTACTTGACCAGAATGAGACACCTCCTAAGGAAGCCCAAAAATTAAAGACATAGTAAAATTTTTAATATTTAGCACTTGCTACTGTATGGAAGCCTCATGCAATGCTTTTTGCCTGGTCCTTTCCCTTTGAGGTTATATTGCTTGTCACTCACTGACCTTTACCTGTTGAATGATGCAGTGCAGAGAGGACAGCAGTTAAGAATGCAAACTTGGAGCATTTAACATGATGAGGGAACATTTATCCTGAGAAGTTACATCTAATTCAGAGGCCAGCAGTTTTGAAGAAGATGGGTTAGTTAGAAATATGATAGTGCTGTTGAAAACTGAAATTAGGGGAAAACACAGATAGATTCTGTCAGTGGTTTAGCTGGAATTTTAAAGTACTTAAATAAAAGAGCATTTTCATATTATACATCAACCAACAGTAACAAATTTAGAGGACCAAGAACTAGAGGTGATGCACTCAGAAAGTCTTTTAACAAGAACTGAGAAGCCAATTCCCTAGGGCCATTCTAAATAGCCCCAGCTCTGGACATCTACTGGGCACCTTCAGTCCCCTATATTCAACTGATCTTAAACATTTGGCTCTACAGAGACCAGGCTCCCAATGTGGAAAGGCTAGCCCGACAGTTTTTTTTAATAATTATTATTTTTAAGTCAGACAGAACTGCTGGAAAAGGTAAAAGGAGAAAACGCTTTTAGGCCATTTTGAGATAGGGAAGAATGGATTTTCAACAAAGAGGAAATGATTGTGTGAACAGAGTGAGCCACAAACAATAAAGAATTATTATAAAATATAAAAGGAAAATGAAGCACATCTCATTCATGTTTTATAAAAACAAAAAAATGGTGGAGTGACAGAAAATGCACTGAGAAAGACCAGGTTTACTAGCGCTGATTATTTTAAAGAACCACTTTCACCTCCTAGTGGCAGAACTCAAAAGCAGAATAGAAAATAAACACTCCACAAGATTATTCCAACCAGTACATCTTAAATGTAGACACTACACATTTTAATTTCTTAAACCATAATTAGAAATATTTGAGAGCCTTTTCCTTTCACTTTACACACTCAAGATATTCAGAGGATACACAAGATATTTAATTTCATGGGTAAAGGGGAAAAATGTGATTTTGTTGCATAATTATAAGAAAATGAAGAATAACACAAATATATCAATAAGGGAGTTGGAATAAAAATTAGAATTGTATTTGAAAAAAATATAAAAAATGGTTTCCTCACATATCCAAACTAATTTCCCATTTCTGGCATATGAAGCAGAGGCTGAGAGAGTCAGGTCTGTTCAGTCTCCAGAAAAAAAGTACAAGGCAGATCTTACCAAAGCATATAAATACCAGATGCAAGGCAGTAAGGAAGACAGAGACAGTCTCTCTTCAGTGGTATCTAGTGAAAAAAAGGCCAGAGGCACAATGTGAAACAAAGGAAACTCTACTCAAATGTAACAGAAATCATCTTATTGTAAAGGTAGACAAACACTGGAAGAGGCTGCCCAGAGAGGCAGTGAAGTCTTCACCCTTGGAGATAATCAAACCCAACTGGACACAATCCCGAGCTAAGTGCTAGAGCCAACATTGCTTTGAGCAGGGGGCCTGGTGCCTTCCACCTCAGCGATTCAAAGAATCACAGAATATCCTGAGTTGGAAGGGACCCACAAGGATTGTTGTGTCCAACTCCTGGCTCCACAAAGGATCACCCAAAATTCAAACCATATTTCTGACAGTGTTGTCCAAACGCTTCTTGAACTTCCCACTGTGTCTAACAGTGGGACCATGGCATCTGCTACATGAACTGGATGGCTTTGTGTCGGACAGAAACACACACAGGAAGAAGTAATTGTGGCTGTAGACTTGAGTGCTGAAATTTCCCAACGTCCCATGTGTCACCACTCTTCCCGAAGCACAAGTTTTATGTGCTCACCTAAAACAGTGATGTTTTCTATGTACTGGGTTTGCAAAGGGTTTCTTTACACTGTGACAGGAGCGATGTGAATGCCTCGTCAGGGATTCAGGTCCCTTCACCTCAAGAACTCCTGTTCGCCCTCGTCTCTTACACAAACTCCAGTCTTGAGGCTGAAGCTGCACCGAGGCAATGTCCTGAGGGGTGGCAGAGAGATTCGGGGCTCTGTGTGGGTTCACACAGCACTCTGCCTGCATCTGAATGGGGCATGGGCAGCATTGGTGCTGTCCTGCTGAGTTTTGGGTGCGTGCTTCAGCCTGCACAGCTCAGGTGCCATTGGTAACCTGTCATGGGGCCCCACCCCAGCCAGGCAGCAGCAGGTGGGAGGTTCTAGAATGTTCAGGGCCCCCGTGATGTGTGACATGTTAGCTGCCTCCTGATTGGCTGGTTCATGATTGTTAGCCACTTGGCCTTGGTCAAAATAGTGGGCAGGGCCTCTCCTCCCTGTATAAATAGGCACACAGCAAGGGGATCCAGATGGGCTGGGCAGGGTAAGAGAGGGGAGGTGGTGGGCATGGAGTAACAGTGGAGCAGGGGTGGCCTGAAACCACTGCCTTTGTGACAGAGGGACGCTACGGTGACGTGCTGGGGTTCTGGCAGGACAATGCAGCCATTCTGAATGTATTGATGGCCGTACCCTCATAAGGAACAATTCCACTGCCCTTCTCATTGCTTGTGACACATCTAGGTTTGACTGGAGCATGGTGATGGGTGGCCAGTAAGCGTAGTTGCTAGGTTCTTGAGCACATGTTATTGGAAAATAGTAGTTATTTAAATAACTCTGGCTGGATGGCCCAAAATTGTACACGCTTTCTGTGACCCCATAACAACAGAATAAAATAAAATAAAAGAGGTTCTCTGGAGGAAACTGAATGTAGCTAATTAAACTACTTCCTTTAATTTACACTTTCCAAAGAAGAGGCAATGAAATTACAGGTATTTTAACATTATGTTTTTAATTGGAAAAATCTGAACAGCAAACGGCTGCTACGTCTCTTACTAAAATCATCGATCTCACCCATTCAGAAGGGACTTTGAAAGGAAGAGGTAATTTGCATCTCTAGGTGTAACAAATAGAGAAGCCATCTTAAAATATGATCAGAGCAATTTAGTTGTATATTTGATTTTATTGTTTCATTGCTATTGTTGACATCATTTGCAATGGAATGGCCTAAAGTAAATGCAGAATGTGACAGAGTACTGAGATGATCTAATATTCTTACATACCAGTGCCTGTTTCTTACCTATTGAGAAGCTTTTAATAGTTGATCATTTTGTATCTTCTATTTCACAAAGTAATGTTGAATTGTTACTAAAAAGAAGTTGAGCAGCTATCTCTTCATGATGTATTGAAATGTTTTGATAATTTACTGTAAAAATTGAATCCCATTTATTACATGAAAAAAAAGGTTTTTTTCCTTTGTTGCCAAGTTTCATATATGTAAAATGTAGGCTGGTAGCTATCAGTTAGATCCAATTTATCTATGTTTAATGTTGCAGAAGAATTAGAGGTAGCTAGAATGACCCCAGATTTCTGTTTTGAGAAGACTTACTTGGGCTAAAACTGTGTAAATCCCAGGAGGTGAGTGTATTAAATGCAGGTGTTTTATGTCAAACATGAAGATTTAAAGAGACCAATTGCATTTCTGGTATCCCTAGCAAAATAAAAGGAAATCATGAAGAAGAAAATTAAAATTATCAAAATAATGAAAGCTCATCAAAATTATAAGAAGAAAATTTCATTGCTTCCAAGATGTTTCATATTCGATCAACACACAAATTCCCATGATGGATGAGCCTTCCCCAATGTTTTTAATGTCTTACTTGACCTACATTTGAAAACAAAATTTAAATACTCATATTTCTGTGTTTTGCAAATTAATAAAATTCTCCTAGAAGTTTCTAGTCCAATGTCCTTGAAAGCACTTTGATGGTGAAGAAAGCAGTAACCAGCTGCTGCTTCACAGATGCTGAAAAAGCATGGAACAAATGATACTGATTGTAATGATATGTTGCAAAAGCGATAGCAGTGGAGCACTTCTGTTGAAGACAGCCTTCCTGTTAAACAGAAGACCAAGCACAGACTCTTCCTCTTGTTCTGTATAATATGACTAGTACAGATTGCAAATCTCTTAAAATGCCTACAGGGTTTCTGACTAACGTTGAAAAGAAATTAGAAATCCAGCTAAAGGCCAAACAATATGAGCTGAGATTTGTGTGTTATTGGAAATTACATAAAGCTTCCAGTTAACTACTAGGAAATAGGAATTGCAACAAGACAACATCTAAGTACAGATCAATTTAGAGAAGTTATTCAACCTCAACTTCTGCTGCTTGATACAACTTCCAGTGACAGCTACAGGTCTTATTTTAAAATAAAACTAAATGCCTCGGTTCTAATATGATCATCAATTTTGCTTTAAATATATGTTGGTTGCTCCGAAAGTAATGCATCTTGTTTATTTCCGTGGAAACTACAACAGCTACAAAGAGCACAATAACAATATTTGATAGAGAAAATTCTCAAATACAAAACAATATTTTTCATATGTCAGCACTTCATGGACTGCTGTTTTGACTCTGGCTCGTATTGGTGACAATATGTCTTGTCACCAGTAATGATGTGATCCTGGAAACTGCCATCTTCAGCCTCATATTGGTTCAATAAATCCTGAGAAACTTGCACACAGTGCTCTTTCTGTTCCTATGTAAGCATTCATGGGACCCACCTGGTGCAAACTTTGTGATATTCCAACATGGCCACCATTGTTTCCAATGCACTGAAGCCAATATTCAGCTCCACACACCGTTCCCTGGTTATAAATTCACCAGTTGGTGCAGATGAGCTGATCAAGATGCTCTTCATTTCATAGTGCAGCTGTGCATGGCCATCTGGAACACGGCTTGTCTTTCACATCACTGTCGCCACTGCTGAAATGCACTATCACTGCCTCACTGTGCTCACATCCACTGTTTGGTCTCCATAAATGTTTAGCAAGTGTCGATGAATGTCAGTGGGTGCCATTTTTTCTGCATGGAAGAATTCAATTCCACCCCTTTGCTTCATTCCCACTCCCATGTCAGATGCCATTGTGTCAGAGTGCCCCTCTGCTGCCATCTGTTGCAGGGCAACAACATGGAACACAATATTGTTGGGAAGGTTCAGCCTCTACTGCCATACCACCAACATCCACCTCTGACATTGTGGACCAACAGAATAAAATAGGAGGCATTACTTTTGGAACGACCCTCATACGTTTGAAAACTGTAGATTTCCTGCACAGAAAAATGTCAACATCAAACAAATAACCAGTCAAGAATTCCTTTTTCCACTGGAGGTAAGAAAGCTTTCTTATACAAGTGTTTGCTCATCTTGATCAGAAACATAATTTGTCATGCTGAATAAACTCATACTAATCTTGGAGGAAATGGGGAATGTTGAGCCACCCCAGGAGAAATAAGTAATTTTAGGGCTGAATCTCAGGGTCAAATTTTATTTATATGGAAATACTGACAGTGGTAGCAACAAAATTTTTGAGAAAAGATGAGTTATCCTGAATTAAGTTCTGCCATAGAGTCTCTCAAAATTATTCTCATCTGTACAATCATGTTAAGTATGCAGGCAGGTATTAATGCTGCTTTTTTTTTTATGTGACAATTCTTTGAAGAAATCTAGAACTTGTACACTCAGAATGATGAAACATGTTTCCAAGCAAAATTAGAACAAAAGAGAATTTTTCATTTTCATGTATTTGACCTAGTTAATATTACTCAAAACTGAAGGGATAAGCTACATAACTGAGCAATACAATCATTGAGTGTAAAATTTAAAGTAGAATCATGTTGGCAAAAAGAGAAAAGCAACAGTTTTCCAACAGTGTCAAAAATAGCAATTTGGAGATTACTGACAACCCAAAAACAAGTCCAAGATGTAATTAATGGTAGTAGGAAAAAAATAAACCTTCAGTTTTGTAGTCTCCCTGAACTGTCTCACTGCTGGGGCATTTCAGTCATTTAACTCTTAATTCACTGACTCTAACAACTGGTAAAGATGTCAGAAACACTTTGGGCTGAAAAACCAGGCAACAGCTGTATTATCTAACCAAGACAAATATCACTTCTTTGTGCTGTATATGCCTGGTTTTGCACAGATAATATTACGTGAGCTTCCCGAAATAAGATCGTTTTGCTGGATCAGAAGGTTTCCTTCCATTATCTTCCAAGGTCAAAGGTGCTGCCAGACGCTGGTGGATTTGAGGTCTCACAACTTCATTCTACCTCTTAGCTGTAAGGTCTGTACTTAGGCATCAATTTACACTAGAGGGTCTTTGATAGCTCATTTGACCTTGAGTTCCACTTTTCTTTACAATCTTTTTTCCATCTGCTGATGGCATAAGGAATGCAGTAAAACTTCAGCGAATTTAAGTAATTTTGCTGCACTCAGGAAAACTTCATCTTGGCATCCACACTTGCTGCCACCTGAAGGATTCCAAGCACGACCTCTATCTTCCCGACTGCCCTTCATCAATGCCCAGGAAGTGGGCTACTTCCTGAAGTCTAAAAGTAAAATAGCTGGGTAAAAGTTGAACATGGATTTTTAAATGCTTTATCTGCTTTCTGTTATCTAATTGGCTTTTGCATAGGATTCTTTGTTAAACGTATTATGAGTGAATAGCCTGCCTTCCTGTTGCCCCATGCTTCCAGCCAAAACCAGGTAATGGAAAAGAAGCTAGGTAACTCCCACCAGCAATATAGGAAAAAAAAAAAAAAGAATACCTAAATACCTAGGATGCTGACAAAGTTCTACACAACAACTTGGGAAGAAAAATCTGTCAAATACAGGTTTTCCCTTATGATGCTCTGTTTTATAACGCTTTAAAATGTTTCCTTTAGCCACAACTTTCTTACTACATCTTCATAAAAATCAAAATTCGCAACAATGTTTTCTCCATATGAAAGTCACTCTTACCATGTCTGGAACTGTTTACTGCTTTATATGATTTTACACTTTTATTGATTAGGAAAAGTGCTTAGTAAAGATTGTGGGACAGGCAAGAGAGTTAAACCTCTAATGTATATATTCTAAAATTAAACAAAGATGCACATAATAGATCAGCATGATGAAATAATGCAAGAAATCAAAGCTAATAGTTGGGTCCATGTTCTACCATTACTGTAATTATTTTTAGCACAAAATATGACTAAATATATTACTTATTAAATTGCCAAACCAATGCATTCATCCAGAAAAGAGACAAAAATGTCTCTGATTCAAAACAATTTAAAACTGTAGGATTATAATCTCATTTCATTAATGCAAAATCAAGAAAAATTAAGGTACATGTATGTATAGAGCCATGACTGACATAGAGATTGCCAGGGATGATAATTCTATAACCTTTCTCTTCAATCTTTTCCAGTGTTTTTGTATCACACTCAGAAAGAAATCCAGAAAAATCAAAAAAAGCCGATAAGGTTATCCTACTAACTATAAAACAGCCAGACACAGTTTATGCTTCCAAGTGGTATGAGTTTAATAAGATCCAAAGACATGTTTTTGTGCTATAATTATGCCCTCTTTAAAGAGATTAGGAGCCCAATTTAGATCCAGTCTAAATTTACATTTAAGCAGCCCTGGGCTTCCAAATGTACACAGATCCAGGCTGATTCAGTAAGGATTGAATTTTTTGTGGACTTTATAGTTTTGCTTGGTTTGGGTGTTTTAAGAGATTAAAAATATTTTTAAATGAAACCAGCACATGAAAAAGTTGTAAGATGTTAGAATAACGTAAATTCTTTTAAGTATTTTTTTCTTTCTTTTTCTTGTTTTGTTTTTTTAAGTGTTTATGCTAAGTATAGCTTTGCCAGGTGTTGGGGCCTTGCAGAAGTACACAAAGCAATCTTCTTGTCTCCTTCTGGAAGCTGGGTCAGTTGGTCCTATGAGTTCTTATTCCTGTACCTGCATCTTAGGTGTTTCTGTGTGTCCTCCAGCTGTGTGGACTTTCTGGCAATAAGAAATAATTAAGAAATAAAGCTATCCAAACGTACGTTCTCCCTCCATAAAATGCTTATGAATCTGCTTATGCTTATGAAAAATACGTTATACAATTATTGGTGTGAAATAGGAGGTAACATCATTATAAGCAGTATACCATTGTATAATATTATAGAATACAAAAGCATCACCAGATACGTAGACTCAATGATGTTAATACCACTGAATCTACAAAATCCGAACTACAGTGCTAGTTTTAGTAGACAAGGCCTCCCAGCAGCAGTGGTTTATAGCAGCCTTCCCCCTATTGCGTCTGTTCAAGGACAGAGAGGAATCATTTCAAAAGTCTCAGTCAGTATCTTTGCTAAACTCATATTTTGAAAAACAAAACATAAAAAGTCAATTTAAGTCTATGATCTTAATGTACTAATTGAGATGCAGTACTCTGAGCAAACTATATATTGTTTTTCCTTCCAGCTCTGACTCCTTATGTCACTAAGCTTTCAGTGACTCACACCATCATATTGCACCAACAATACTCTCAAAATGCAAATTGCTAATGACTTCTCTTAGACCAATTTCAATCTGGGAAATTTGTGCAATTCAATGCAGCATTTCCAGGAGCAGCATAAACATCCTTCCATGTAAGTTTAAAGTAATGGCAATCAAAGTTTTATTTCATGCCCAAAGCTACTCTCATACTGAATAGATATGATGCAACATTTGGAAAATAGTTGCACTCTTGCATATGGTACACTACTTCACAAAGTTAACATACCTTTTATGTAATTGAATGTGTATCAACAAAACAGTAAAAATTTCCTCTCTTTTTTCTTGTAGGACATTTTCATTTGTTTTTAATACTTTTTTTTTTTTTATAATACTTACCTAACTGTGAGCAACAGCAAAAATCGTATTTGAATTTTCAGCTTCAGTCACAAATATATTGAAGAAATATATATTAAAAACAATTGCTTAACAATAAAGTTTAATATAATCTACTGTTTCAAAAGCACTGATTTATGCAAACCTATCACTTTCCTATAAACTAAATGCAGTTATCTTCATGAAAAGAAAAACCTGTATTTTTGAAGACAGACAGTGGTACATCAGAGAGGACACAAATTCATTTAATATTTTATGTTGTACCTCAGATACTCCATTATAACACTTCTAGTAAAAGGTCTTTTCAGTGTTGATAACTATCTTATGACCTTAAACTTAAAAGGGGGAAAATAGCGTCAGGAAAAGTAACTGTCCAATGTTACACAACAAATCACTAAGAGAGCTGGGATAGAATCACAGAATCATCTAAGTTGGAAAAGACCTTCAAGATCATCAAGTCTAACCATCGGATCATCAACTCCAAACCATCAAAAGATATTTGTAATGCTATTTTTCTTTCCTAGATGGGTTCTCAAAGAGAAGGAAACCCAAGGACTGATCCCTACAGTCTATTTCCAGGCAATCTCCTCACTAAGATCCAACAGTATGTTTGGTACTTGATAGATCTACCACCATGTTTCTGAACAATTCCTGTCAGCACAAAAACAATCTTGTAATCTTTCTTCCCTAAACAATCCTTCCTTACTTGATTGTTGTGGATCACTGCAAGACTGTGCTGTATCATAGCAGTACTCTCCACCAGAGCTTACTTCGCTAAAATACAGTATTTGCTGTCCACCATCACAGCCTAAATTCTTGTTGCAGGTTCCCTGGTTGTATCCAGAACATCCCTTCCCTTCCCAAATTCAAATCTAAAGGATTTTCTTTCCAAGAGTAATGGCTATTCATTGCTCCAGCTCCAGGTTAGGGGCATTTTCCCAAGCTTTTTGTGTTCCAAAACCAATGAATGCTTGTTCTTTTGCATCATTTATCTCTCCTGAAATAACTCTTCTAGAGACTCTCCCTAGTTTTGATGATCTTGGTAGATTCAAGAAGATCTGCAGGAAAGAAAGCACAGGTTTCAGTGGAGAAAAACCACTGTCCTAAATCTCAAAACATGAACACACTCAGCTTACACAATTAAATTTCCATGAAAGGATTAAATCTCCAGGCTCATTTTTTCTAAACTGTTTCGCATCAACTGGTAATCAGTTTCAACCTGAAGAAATGGTTCTATGATTATTGGAACTAATGACACTTAGCTTGCTTCAAACTTGTGTCATCGTTATGGGCTCCAGTTAAAGCTTTTCGTGTAGGTGGGACATCCACATTCATTCCCTGTAGTTTAAAAACAACTCAGCTCAGATAGAAGCTTGTCCTTCAGTTGGGAACCTTAATGGGTCTCTCTTATTCTAGCAACTTACTTTAACAAAACTGATAGGAAGTTATTTATCTGTAACATTCCTACCTCTCCTCTACTCTCTGAATAAATTCGGTTGAAATTGGCAGAGAAGCAAAAGCTGACAACACACTCCTACAAAATCCATACATTTTGTGACTGCCTAAGTCTCATTTCTATAACAAGTCAGCTAAAAATAATCAGGCGTATGTCAGAAGTTCTGACATTCCATCTTTGAGTTAATAGACAGTGAATTACTCGTGGAACATCCTTCTTATGCTCCATCAGTACCAAGTTCATTTCACTTTGTGAAAACTAAAGGATATTCTGACAACAACAAATTGCATACAAATTATCAGACTTTTGGCCATGGGGTAGAAGACTAGCATCATGATCAACTTCTATGTCTTGATCAGACAGGGTTAGGTAATAAATGAAGATGTAGATACAGTATTAGGCCACAAGTGTATTTCTCAGTGAGTAATCTACAAGTGGAAAAATTACCTAGATCTTGTGAAGCATATGCAAAATATGCAGTTCACATGGTCTTACTTCCCATCCGTTCCTGGAGCCAGCCAGACATAAAACTAACTGAATGGTATGATGTATCTCAGAGAGAGGTACTTGTTCCCCAGAATGCTGCTAAAGAATCTTTTTTTTTTCTTCCAAATCAATGTAGTGTTATATTACAATTGAATTATACTAACATAGTTTTCTCATTTAGGGTAAAATTAAATGCCAGCAGTGAGAACTAATATCATCATCTTCACTAATTTCCCCGATTACGCATGAAATCACCAAACTGGAACCAAGAAAGAGCGGTTATAATGTTTCTGGCATTCCTGTTGTAGTGTACTACCTGCCCCAGTTGTGCAACAGCAGTCAATGAACAGATAGGCAACAATATTAAAACACTGTAGGAACATTGAGGGCAACAGAACGGTGTAATTGTAACATAGGGCAGTAAAACAGGGCCAGTGCTGCAAAATGCAAGAGTTTCTTGAGCTAATTACTTCCTATACTGTCAACACGTTTAAACTGGAAATGAAGCTAAGTTCCTTGTTTGTATCAATCCACTTTTGTTTTTATTTTCTAAGAGAAGATAAAGCAAACGTAACCATTTACCAAGTCTCATTTGCAGCAGAGCTTTGTCACACCTTCCACAAATAGCATTCCTGCTACCAGCAGTCTCTCACTTTCAGAAACACTTAGCACAAACATATTTCCACAAAATAAATTCTTAACAAAGTATTTTTGTAGCTGTCTATATGCGCGTATTTTACATGAGGGTCACACTTTGACAGCTAGTTAAAATGTGATAATTGCATGCCTGTGAAAGCTTCAGGCAGACTTCTTTTAATTCTCTTGTTATGTGCTTGACTAACAAATTTCTCTTTGAAAGTAACAAATGAAACCCATGAATAAATTATGCAAATTCTAGTTACGTTGTTTACCTCACCCAGATCATCACAATACATCAGGTAACCGATGCTTAAAAGGATGAGGTCATAGGATTTAGCTCAAAGCTTCTCTGAAGTTTGAATAGTTCACAAAAGGCTCAAGAGGGATCATCTTTCTTTAAAGTTTTGTGACTGCCTAAGCATCATACGAAAATCAGTATATAGCATACTTCATGCTGAGCCAAGCTTTAGACAATAAAGCAAAGAAAAAATTATATTTCTGCAGGTACTTTTCTTAAAATTTTATTTTAGGCATTGCAGTTGATTCATTATTTATGTATTAAATCTCCTTACTAATTTGAAAACTTAAAGGAACAAAAAGTTCATAATTTACCATAGGTGTATGTATAAATCTGTGACTAAATTGAGTCTCATCTATCAAGCAAAGAACTGATATCTCACCTATTCACAGAAGAACAAAGCCATCTTCCTTGAACTTCAATTTTAACTCCAGGTCAATTCACAAAGTGCATTCCTTTCATACACTCTACATGCAGAATATGGTTAAACAAGAGACAGTTCCATTGATACTGGAGCTAATCACAGACTCGCAGACTATCCTGAGTTGGAAGGGACTCACAAGGACCATTAAGTCCAGCTCTGGACTCCACACAGGACTACCTAAACATTAAGCCATACGTCTGAAAGAGTTATCTAAATGTTTCTTGAACTCCGGCAGCTTGGGGCTGTGACCACTGCCCTGGGCAGCATGTTCCAGTGCCCAACCACCTTCTGGTGAAGAACCTTTTCCTAATCCCCAACCCAACCCCCCCCAACACAGCTCCATGCCGTTCCCTCTGGCCCTGTTACTGTCACCAGAGAGCAGAGCTCAGCGCTGCCCCTCTGCTCCCCTCATGAGGAAGCTGTAGGCCGCCATGAGGCCTCCCCTCAGCCTCCTCTGCTCTGGGCTGAACAAATCGAGGGACCTGAGCTGCTCCTCACACATCTTGCCCTCTTGGATGCTCTCTAATAGTTTTATATCCTTCTCATACTGTGGGGCTCTCTAATAGTTTTATATCCTTCTCATACTGTGGTACTCAAATCAGTACACAGTGCTCGAGGTGAGGCCGCACATCGCAGAGCAGAGCGGAACAACCCCTCCCCTTGCCCGGCTGGCAGTGCTGGGCCTGGGGCACCCCAGGGTGCGGTTGGCCCTTATGGCTGCCAGCACACACTGCTGACTCACGTTCAACTTGCTGTCAGCCAGAATCCCCAGATCCCTTTCTGTGGGGCTGCTCTCCAGCCTCTCATCCCCTAGCCTGTACATAGATCCAGGGCTGCCCTGTCCCAGGTGCAGAATCTAGCTCTTGCTCTTATTAAACTGCCTGTTGTTAGTGATTGCCCAGCCCTCTAATCTGTCAAGATCTCTCTGCAAGGCCTCTCAACCCTCCAGAGAGTCAACAGTTCCTCCCAATTTAGTATCCTCTCCAGACTTACTCAGTACGCCTTCAAGTCCTGCAGACAAGTCATTTATGAAAACATTAAAGAGGACCGGTCCTCAAACGGAGCCCCGCAGAACCCCACTGGGGATTGGCTGCCAGCCTGATGTAACCCCATTTACTTTCAGCTTTGCTGAAATCCAAAAAGATTACAGTAACTGGCTTCCCTTGGTTAAATGGGTGGAAAACCATGTCAAACATGCTTGATTTTGATTTCCAGTCTGAACATGTATCTTAAAAATGAACACAAAATTTAAAAACAAAGTATAGGAAAAGATCACAGAAAAATAAATGGGGTTAAATTTTGTGAAAATGAAGAAAAGAGGAGAAGTAGTCTTCTTTTCAGCTGCAAGAATAATGTTAGGGTGCACAGCTAAAAGGTACTCTTGATAAGTAGAGAGAGCTTCTGTTTGCCCAGCATGCAGGCGTCACATCAAGAAAGGACTATTAGCTGCAAAATAACATAGAAATCTAGCAGTGATGAAAGGAATCACTCTTAATCATACAAGCAAAACATAAGCACTCTCCTCCAAATGGGATATCATTTGATAAGCTTGAAAGGGAAAAAGCTACATTTGGCTCTGTGTATAACCTTTCCTCATCAGCAAGACCTACAAAAATCTCTACATTACAAACCAGTCTTACAGTCTATTGACTTGACACTTTCCATCTTTGCCAGCTGGCTGCAGTTATCTTCCAGGCTTTTCCCTTGAAAGCCTCCAAGGACCTATGTTCTACTGCACAGGGTAGCACACATATCCCTTTGCTTTTTTGCAAACCAGAGCGCTTACAGTTAGTATTAATATTTACATGCATACCTGGCTCTTTTCCTCATCCTTTATAAATGTAGGCAGTTGTCTCCAAGATACAACTTAAAAGTAATCTCAGCCAGACACTTAAAAGTGATCTCATATAACAATATTTATCACCAAATTTTGACTGTATTACCTGCCTTTTGTCACCCTCTTGCCAAGACTAACATTCCTAGGATTTGTGGATCTCAACAAGCTGCCTTTCATTTTTATTGTTATTAGTATTATAAATAACTTGACAGAGAAACATTTACATTTCTCCATGTGTTTTTTCCTCCCCAAATACCAAAGGCTCAGACATAAGATTGAATTCTGTTGAGTCTACTACCAACATTTTTTTTCTTTTTTCTTTTTTTAAAATTGCAACATTTTAACATGTAAGAGCAGATATTTCATTGTCTGGCCAAGCTAGAAACATTCAGCTGATACAATGATCTCTATGAGATCTATTTCCTCATCCCAAAATACTCCAAAATAACAAACTGTAGAAGAAAACTATGCTTATGTTCATGTGTACGCTTACATACTTTTGCTTTAACGAAAAACATTCGCTAGTCAATAACAGAAGTGTTTTGCGTTTGTATTCACTCTGCTCTACCTATGAAGAATTTTAGACTACCAGTAGCTAAATATCCTGGCCTTTTTTTTTTTTTTTGCCAAGGAATGCAGAGGTTTGCATTCAGACTCTTCAATGCTTAAAACAATTGTACTATAGCACATGGTGTATGCAGAATATATTCAGCAACACCACTTACAAATGCCTTTGACTGGGCTCCCACACGTAAAACTTCTGTGCAATAGAGACCCATTATGTTACCAATTTATTGCATATCTAGGCACATACACAGAGGTAATGAGACAGGTCATTTTCGTTTGCAAGCTGAATCCAGTAAGTGTAATTCTTTTCAAAATAATTGATGGAACACATCATCAATATAAAAAAAATTAGCTTATATTTAAAACTATTATTAAAAACTACTTTTGATATTAAAACAACTTGCCTTCCATTTTATTGTGCTTTCACTGTTCTAGTTCATTATCTGATGGCCAAATTCTGGTGTTTCCTAAAATACGCATGAGCCTGAGACTAATTATAAGTCTTACTTCAGAGATCTCTTTTGGTTAATAAAATGTTTAATGATATCTCATCTCTAAATGATTACAAGAAGTAGACAGCCAGGGTTTAAAATGGGAAAGAAATTTTTATATAAGCTTCTCTTGATAATTAAAACCAATTTTTCATTAAGCACTACAGATCTCACAGAAATATGTAAAGCTAATGACAATACCTAGCACAGCTTGCCCATTCCTAATTAAAAAATATTTAAAGAACTGCAATTAAGTACGTCATCGGAAGCATGATTTTGCACAATCATCATGTGGCAAATACTGCAGGGGCAATCTTATTCAATATAATTAATGTCATATGTAACTATTTAGCTTTTGTACCTATTTTGGTATGCTGATGATAAACAATTTCCTTACCATTCTAGAAATGCTTGCCTGTTTGTGAAAAGGAAATTCAACAACAGGAAAAAATCCAGATGATTGCAATTGATACATTTTTCTAACACCAAAACACTATTGGGTTTTAAGATTATCTATGACTTCATCTACAAAAATATTCAAGAGATTATGTAATCAGAAACAATGCTGCAAGGAGAGTGCCAAATAGGGGCCAGTTCGCTAGTGAGCATAAGCACTAATTTACTATAAAAATATGCAAGGAGGCAAGTGGACCATTCTGGAATCTACCCTAGACATCTTTGTATCTTACCATACAGTTCTTCACGTATTAATCTATGATTTCTATAGCATACATACTCAGTTTGGAGCCAATGTTATGTATTATGCATCAATCAGAAATTAAGTCAGATTCAGAAGTCAAGTAGGTCATGTTCTTTGTACCAAATTGTGAAGAAATGTGGAACTACGCTACATGGGTTGACTTCTCTTCATTTTCACTCACTTCTGTTTCTCTTTCTTCTTAATGATTCTATGGAATGCACTAAATATGAACTTGTTACTCTTTCTTTAAATAAGAACAAGAAAATGGCTCTCCATCACAATATATATTATGTGCCACCAATAAACATGAAGTTTCCATGTTCAAAATTCTGGTAACATATTTTCTGGAGTGGTCTATGACTTCATATAATATATTAACATAAAATACATCAATGTCATTGCACTTTAAAATTAGAAGTTGTGATAAACTTGTATGAAGGAGACGTCACAAACACTAATGCTTAGAAAAGTTGTTAACCATTAGAAGCTGTTCTTGCAAAAAACAGGGATATTGCACAACACATTTTTGACTTGCAAGACAGAAAGAGAAAGTTCATCACTTCAGGTTAAAAATATTTATGCTAAATGTTAAATTTAGACATTTATTCATTAAGCAAATGAACAAGAAAAAGATTCACTAGAAAAGATCAGAAAGAAGACCAGTTCACTCTGATTACTTAAAGGTCATACTATTAAACTTATTTCCGCTCACTTTTACATCGTGGAGAAAGGATTTTTATTGAATATTCCAGATTCTTTGTTAGATGAACTAATAAATCAGAGAGACAATTCAAGTTAAATATACATCTGCTGGAGATGGAGAAATGAATTAGAAGTTAAGATAATGGTATACTGATGCTTAGGAAAATGTAAGTTTAGCAACCACAAGATTACAGTTAGATGTGAAAAGGAATTTAGAATTATAAATCACAGAATGGTTGAAGTTGGATGGAATCTCAGACAATCTTCTAGTCTAGCCCACAGCCAAAGCAGGATCAACTGCAGCACGGTGCACAGGCTCTTGGCCTATCAGGTTTAAATACCTCCAAGATTGGACATTCCACAATCTCTTTGGCCAACCTATTCCACTATTTAGTCACCTCCTTTACATTAAATTTTTTTATCTTATGTTTAAGTGTAATTTCTCACATACCACACTGTGCCTCTTGACTCCTTCCAATTTACTGGACAATAATGAAAAGAGCCTGGCTCTGTCTTTACTACCTTGCATCTGGTATTTATAACACGTTGACAATATCCTCTTTGAACCTTCTCTTCACAACGCTAAATAGTCCCATTTCTCTCAGCTTCTCCCTGTTTGTTAGGTGCTCCAGTCCTTAAGGCATATTTGTGGCTCATTGCTGGGCTTGCTCCAGTGTGTCCATGTACTGGAGAGTCTGGAACTGCACACAGTACTCTAGAGGTAGCCTCACGATTCCTGAGAAGAACAGAAAGATCACCTTCCTTGAGCTGCTGACAACGCAGCCCAGGATATGTTAGGCTTTCCTGCAAGGACATATTCTTGGCTCATAGTCAATTTTTTTACACCAGGACCTCAGGGGCTTTTCTGTGGAGCTTTCAACTAAAAAACTGCTTTTGCTAACTGTCAATAAGTGATCTGCTTTCTTGGTATGTTTCTCAATGGTTTGCAGAATAATCTGATCCATCATCTTACAAGACAAATACTATTTTTGACTGTTCATTGCCAGGAATTGCCTATTATATCTATTTAAAATTAATGTTTCTTATTACAAGTGGCATCTCTCAATCGACAGGTGGCAACCAATGCTTGCTCATGACTGTATATTCATCAGATCTTAAAAACTGCAAACCAGCTTCCAGTTGAACTGAATCCAATCTTAGCAGTTCAGAAAAATATCCAATGGCTAGAATTACATTAACAAGTAACTTGTAAGCATGAAGACTGTTAAATGATTAGTAGTTCAAGAATGTAACACTTTCTACTAGCACTGTTATGTGTATGTAGCATTTCAGAAGAAAAAATAATTTCCAGCTCATCTATTTTATTATCAAATATATATGGCAGCTTATTCAATGAGAAGCTTTCCATTCTATATAGTGATAACACTACTATATTACTTTAAAAAATATTAAGGAAGACTTTCTCCAAATTTAAAAGCTCAGTCAAGTGTAGATGAACAGGAAGTTTTTAAAACATTATTGAAATGTGACAAATTATGTAATAGAATACAGCATGTCAAAGACTTTCAAGAAAAGAAACACATTTCTTTAAAAGCTTCATTTACACATAAAATTTCAAATTTAATGGATTTCCCTTCTCTTGTAACATTACTAATTGAATAACAGAACTTCTGGTCTAATCCTATTCTTTTATCAGACAGCTGCTGAACCTACTAATGGCATCACTGTTAGTATTTGCAATAATTCTGCTAAGGCTGGAGAAAGGACTCTTCCTTTATGCACAGAAGGCAAGAAGTGGAGAAAACACTCAATCACATTCCTCGAAAAGGTCAGAGAACTTTAGGGCAAACAGTTTCATGAAGCCTTTTGCACCAGGTCATCTTGCTTTACACCCTTTATAAACTAAGGCTTCCTATTTATTTCCATAGAAAGTACAACAGATACAAAGAGCACAACAACACTATTTGATAGAGCAAATTCTCAGGTACAAAACACTATTTTACAACACAGTCACCACCATTAGCTGTGCATTTTCACCAGTGATGAACAAGAGCTGCATGCTGTGCTCAAAAATCTGCACCAGCAGAGGTGCCCCACTGTCACTACTGCTGAAACACACCACCCACCAACTCACAGGGCTCCATTCACTGTTTGGCCTCTAGAAATGTTCCACAAGCACTGATGAACGTCAATGGCTACCATTTTTTCCTGCATGGAGGAATTCAGTTCTACAGCTTTCCTTCATACGCACTTCCATGTCAGATGCCATTGTGTCAGAGTGCCCCTCTGCTGCCATCTGTCACACAGCAACAAAATGTAATGGGATATTGGTGGGAAGGTTCAGCCTCTACTGCCATACCACCAACATCTGCTTCTAACATTGCTGGCCAACATAATAAAATAGGAGGCGTTACTTTCAGAGCTCCTGGTGTAGTTTCCATGGAGATAACTAGGAGACGTTACTTTTGGAGTGACCTACATACATTCATCTCTTTTCCTACATCATTATACTGTGTGTTCACTTCTCAAAGTTAACTAAGTTCTTCTGGAGTCTGATCTGCAAAAACAACAAATAACACAGCTAACAGAGAGCTATGTTAGAAGTGGTTAGAAGGATGGAA
This sequence comes from Penelope pileata, assembly GCA_013396635.1. Taxonomy (NCBI): domain Eukaryota; kingdom Metazoa; phylum Chordata; class Aves; order Galliformes; family Cracidae; genus Penelope; species Penelope pileata. The sequence continues at coordinate 435,174 of WBMW01004938.1, forward strand.
GAGAGTATCTTTAGCACTTCTGATATGCAATGGCTAGTTTCTAAAAATTTAGAAATTACGTTTGTGGGTAAACAAATGGTAAAATTAATTACTACTTCTCATTTTGGACAAGAAAAATATTTCTTAAAAACCTAGATGAGGTTAAAAGATTGTACTAATTCTCTGTAATACTAGTTAAGACTTTGCTGAGGATTTTGAATGTATATGTATTTTACGTATGTGATTTTATAATTTTTGCAATAGGCTGGTTATTTAGAAGGGTAAGCTGATTTAAAGTGCTATACAGTAAACAAAGTTTCAATAGACTGTGTGGAACAAAATCTGTCACCGAGTTCAGATCCCAAGTAGAAGAACACTTGCAAATCATTTCAGTTTCAGTAAGAATCACTGTACAGACAAAGCAACAAGACCTCCACCTGAAGCTGTAATCTATATCAGTTCTATTCTCTGTGCCTCGTTCACGCACATATAGCATAAACCCTTGCTCCCTTCAATGTCACTAATGATTCATTGTCCATAGCAAGCAGTGACCGTCAAAAAAATAAATAAATAAATGAAAAATGGAAAGGAAAACAGAGTATGTTCTAGGGTGTATGTTGATAACATCTCAGAGAATCATATGCACCATCAGCAAGTAATTATTTGAGTGTGAAACAATGCACATTCAACTATGAATAGCTGACTGCATCTCCCAGAACGGCGAGACAGAGTAGTTTCAGCTGCAGACAGTACCTTTATCCAAAATTTGGCATCCAAATAAATGACTAAGTTGAAATAATAATGTTTAGCAAAGTTAATTGCAGCAGTACATTTCCCAAAGAAGACAGCTGACGTTGGTTGCCTTTGGACAAAATGACCCTTAGTGTTCAAACAAATGTTAAACACAGGGATACATGAGGAGAACTGTTTTTATTTGTTCCTGGGAAATTAAACATGTCTTAGAAAATAACTCCAACTAAGGCAAATCTTTCACAATTCTTTATCAACACATTTTTTCATATTTCACTAACAAGTCCAAATTTCATGAAAAAAAAATCCCTGATTAAAACAGCATTAGTTCACAACTAAAATAACATAATTTAGGTTGATTTTACTTCTGTTTAAGTTCTTTGTGTAATTCCTTATCTCGTGGCATTGATTTTTGTAGATCTTGATGCTCATGTACCCCAGTAATGGACTCTTTTTGCAGTTACCAATCCCAGCACCGGTGTTTATAGACTTGTTCAAAGCTTGCTGAAAGAACTGGGTAACAATAATCCATCCATCTGGATTGTCAACATTAAGGAAGCAGATGTCTGCCAGAGTAATTTGGCTGACTCCAACAGGCCCACATTTATGGGAACTGCAAAGCATGTTGGCATAGAAGTACCTAGTATGTCCAGAATCTTATGTGATTTCTCCTGGACAGCTTCCATTGGAATCTCCAGTGTGATGGACATTCTGTGCAGTAACTCTTGAAAACTTCTATAATTATCTGGCTGTACTTTTGAATATCAGTGGTAGCAGAGTCTCATCTGCAGACAAAGGTAGTACTATGTAGAAATGATATGATTAAGAGTTTGGAACTCCTTCAGAGAATTCTTTCAATCAAAGTTCATATGTTTGGGATGAAAAGGGCCTGACTTTACTTGAGATAACAGAAACCAGTACAATTTGGCCTGATTGCTGGCACAGATAGTATTCAAGAGAAAGAGCTGCAAGAATAGAGTAATTCCTAAATCATAATGTCAATCCTAGATCTTGGATAACAATCATAAACATTGGAATAATAACCTACCACAGTAACGAAGAGATCACAAATAGTAAGGTTCTGGATACAATAGAGTTAGTAGTACACAAATGGCAGGAATAAAGAGTAGAATAATTAGTATCAAGGACTGGAATGGAAAACAGCACAAAGAATATCAAGAGGGTCTTTTGTAGGTTTTGAATTTCACTTGACAATATCAAAACAAAAAGACACCTGATTTCTAATGCTAGAACCCATCAGGAGAAACCCAGAACCACGCTTTAGGTACATGACTCAGCCTAACACATGAAAAGTTTGGGGGCATTTCTGTGTTCTTTTTAGGCATCACAGCTTCCTATAAACACCTCCGACCTTTGTCAGGAATTACTTACACAATAGCATATCTCAAGATTGTACCTCACATCCAGAACACTGTAAAAGTACTTTGTGGGTGTATAACGTTCTTGCTTCACAAGAAACAAGATTCTTAAAATCTCAGGCTTATACTCTACCATGAGAGCAAAATATTATTAGGAAAAAAATCAGATAAAAATGCAATTCTTTTTTAAAGAGGAATGAAATGTAATGAAGTTACAAAAAAATATATTTTATCAATAATTAACATAATTGATAAAAATTTCAGGTAACAAGCAGCCAAGTGTTTGGATTTATTTTTTCTTTTTAAACAAAGCACTACAAATATGCCTACTCTGTGAAAAAGGATTGTGGCAGAATTGGACTCATTCATCTTACAGCACCCATGTGAGCAGTATGTCTTCTCTCGTGATGCCAACAGACTCAGAAGGTTCAGCTCACTGAAAATATTTTTTACTCACATGCATGGAACATAAATATACCTTCAATAGAATTTATGGATAAGTAAAAGACCTGTGACAATACTAGCAATAAAATTCTTTTACCTTAACCAGATTTGTTTCACACAGAGTTGGAAATAGAGGAACCACTGCTGATCTCAAATCCAAGCCATGGTCAGCCTTAGGATCACTGTATATCAACAATAGTATTTACTGTCCTTTATAGGACTTGAACCAATAATGGTTTCCGTAGCCATGGTAAAGCACTTTCAAGAGGCAAAACTTCTAAAGAACTTCTCCTGTCTCTCCTGCTAGTTATATAAAACAAATGACTCACCTCAGCACTGTCAACACTGTATGAGTAGTAATGGTGAATGGAGTAGAAATTGCAGGAATTCCAGCAGACTTGCATAAGTTTGCCAGGCTCATGGCATCTCCCAGACATCATTTATCTTAAGGTAGTTCAGAATCTTGTATCTTCTGCTTTTCTCTGTTTTTCCTTAGCTGAAATCTACTCATCTCTGCAAAGAAAAGGGACCCCAGTCTTCCTTAGACCTTTTTTTATGCTTACAAGGAAGCTCCTGCTGTTGGCTGGTTTCAGACAAATTAACTGCGGCTCATCCACAATGTAGGGAAACAGTTGATCACAGCATGAACTGATGATTGAGCACCTGGTGGAGGGGTGTGGCTGGCCCAGGGAATACTGGTAGATCCCTTGCACCTGTGAGTGGAAGGGGTGGACCTGGGGAGGGGTTGCCCCAGGCTTAGCTAGGGGCCAGCCAGGCAGAGCAGGAAGTAGCTTGGGAGAGAGAAGATTGGGAAGCTGTTGGAGAAGTAGCAGCACAAGAAAGGAGCTGAGACCCTAGCTCCAGAGGAAGCTAAATGGTGTTGTTGTAAGAGTTTGGGGACCTTTCCGTTACACACAATTTTGTGCGCTAGGGACCGCTATCTTCCATATAGGTTCTTTAATCAAAACAAACCAAAAATTTTAATAAAGAATAATTTTAGTAAAGATGGGTATATAAAATGCAGTTTGTGAAATGAGGTACAGTTGGCTAAAGAGAAAACAGTCTAAAAGGACATGTACAAAGGCTAGGCATCCTGGCTTAAAACCATTGAGTCCCATTTCTTCTTAAATTTGTCTAAAAATTAGTAGGTATACATATTATATTCTTAAATATAAAAACGCTGAAGAAGCATCATGTCTCCTTGGACTTGGTATATTGACAGTGTGCTGATAAAATACATCGGCATGTTCCCCAGCTGTGGCCCATTTGTTAGGCCAAAGTTAGATGTTGATCAAATAAAACTGAGAAGATATTTAAATGATTACATTTTTACTGAAAGTTCTCTTTGAAGTTTTATTGGGTGGAGATTTAGGTATTTTTCATAAGCTATGCAGCATAATTGTTCTTAAAGGTGGTAAAAGCCTAGCTTACATTTAAAACCGTATCTGTGTGGCAAGAATAGTACAGTCAGGTCTCAATAAAGTTGGTAATTTGTCTCTTACTAAAAATTTTTGAAGTCTTGATTTTTGGAGGGTGATTTAGCAATTTACTTAAGTATATGGCAGAAAAGATGAAACTCCGACCTTTAGAAAAAATAAAAAGCAGAGAAACATTTTTTTTACTTCAGTACATACTTTATGCTAAAGGTTTATGTAAATTATGTAAGAAGTACATAATTGGACTCTAGACGCTTCTGATTATACTGGCCATTGTGTCTTTTCTTTCAAATTTCAGGATGCAGAAACTGCTATATGCATACATACTCTTGCACTGGTATATCTCTAAACTCTCTGTAATTGAAAAAATATCCATTATCATAGTAAAGACTTGACAGAAGAACTGAAGATAAACACACAGCATAAACTTCTGAGACACACCTGCAAAGTCCAGCAGAATGACTTTGAAAAGTCTAAGCTTGGTCATTAGTGTAAATGAGATACCAGTTGCTTAAATAGGGTCAACATTGAAGCTATTCGTTACCATAGAATAAAAAAAAGAAGAATCACAGACTTGAAGAATTTAGTGTGACATATCAGCTTAAACTTTAATAGTGGAAATGCTGTTCTTTACATCACTTTACAAACACTAAATCTGGCAGTTAAAGTAAACACAGAAAGCAATCATTTCTGCTGAAAGAAATATTGAACAAAGTAATCAAATTAACAGTACTGGACACAACACTCCAAACAGCCTCACCAATGCTGAGTAGAGCAGAAGGATCACCTCTCTTGACCTGCTGGCAATACCTCTCCAGCCTGTTAAGATCCCTCTGGATGGCACCACAGCCCTCTGATGAATCAAACATTCTCTCCAACTTAGTGTTGTCCACAAATTTACTGAGAGTGCACTCTATGCCATAATCCAGAACATTAATGAAGATGTTAAACAGGACTGGACCCAGTACTGACCCTTGGAGTACTCCAGTAATTACTGGCCTCCAGCTAGACTTTGCACCACCGATCACTACCCTCTAGGTCCAGCTGCTCACCCAGCCTGTACTGCAATAACTTCTCTATGAGGATCTTAATGAGAAAGAAGTGACAGTTGTAGTTTTCAAGTGTGCATGAACCTAAATACATGACCAGACACTCAATTAGGCATATAAACAGGTTTCATTTTTCAGTACTGTATGAAGACGAAATGTATACCTGCTGCTTACAATTACCACTGATGTGTGGTAGACCGGCCAGTCTTACCTTCTCCTTCACTCCATATGAGTGGTAGGTACTGGACAAGAGCATCAGAAAAGCAATACAGAGAATGAGGGCTGAAAATAAGGAGGAAATTGTGTCCCTTCTCAGTTTCTTGGTCAATTTCCTAGTAGCTTGCCTTCACTAGCAGACTATCTGGTTCTTTAACTCTAAAGGTTAAAATAAGCATGAATTTAAGGGAAAGCAGAGTCACTGAATAGACGGTTTTTGTCATTGACAGTAAGAGATTAGATAAATCTGAGGTGGCTCCATTTGCCTTCCAGACGAAGTAAAAAATGTTATACAAAATACATTTTTTTTCCACAGGATAGTAGATAGACTTCAAAGAGTTTTTATAATTTAAAAATGAAATTTCATTTTCTTTCTACTTTTCTAGCAAGCATATCTGACTATATTATACTTGTCATTGGGAAATGTCCATTTACAGAAAGAAAATGCAGAAAATCACTTAGGTATTAAAAAAGATTTCTAACATGGACTCTTTGATTGATTAAAGATGGTGGGCAAATTAGTTACTTCAACTTGAACACAGTAGCAGTCTAAGCTATAGTTAAATTCCAAGTTTTTCAACTCTTCAGTAATTCAGTTTTGATCAAAAACTATGATAAATCACACCTTTACAAAAGACCTGCTTACTTATGTAGATTAGTTCCTTTTCTCATATTGCCTTAAACAGATGCAAAGCTTTATAAACACCACAAATGGACATCACTGTTTTCTGTGAACTGCTGATCCCTCAAAGGAGCTATCTTGCTGTTCTAAAAAAGACCCCCCCCAAAAAATAAATTATCCATGCTAAAGAAATGTTTAAGTATTCTAAACAATAGATGGGATTAGAAGGCTTACACAAAAGGTTACTCCTTCACATGACTCATTTAAAAGACTGAACTCATCAGCCATTGAAGTAGTTCCATTCAGTCTGTAAAATATATAAAGTGGGCACAGATGGAGAACATGTTAATTTACAACTGAAAAGCTTTCTTAGAGCTTGAAAACTGTTTAACTTCTATGAAAGCATCAACTAACTAAGAATGTGCATCTCATCGTATATGTTAATACTCTCTCTCTCTCTTTTTTCTCAAGGTTTTCTTCTCTCGGTTTCAAAATCTCTGCAAAAGGTAGAAGATGAAGACATGTTGCTAACTACATTCAATCTAGGAAAAACCCTTCGAAATGGAGGTAGAACTGAAAAGAGAGGAGCTATACCTTTGCTGAAACATTTTAAGACTGAGGAAAGCTTTGAAGAGGATGATCGAAACTCAAAGTTTTTTGTGAGTTTTCAGTTTTACATTTTTTTGCTTAAGTGTAAAATGGAAATTCTCTTTATAGCCCTTTAGAAGACAAGTACAATAATCTTAAGTAGTAACTTGGTGAATATAGGAAAAAAGATCAGTTTAGCATAATACACTCAACACATAATACACTAAATTTTCCACTGTGATTTCCAAATGGAATTTTCTAATTGCAAGTTTTTAAGTGTTTAACACCTGGGCAGTTGAATTTAAAAAAAAAAAAAAAAGATTTTAATATAATAGAAGTGTACATAGTCAAAATTTGTGGGAAAAAGGTCTGTTTCAGAACATCACTATATGCAGCAACAGGTTTCCAACTTCAGCAAATACAAGACATTATCTTAAAGCATAATTTTCTATAAAACAGTTTCAGGACATTGCTTACTTTTCAATGATTGTGCTGAATGACAAAAATACAACTGATAAAAAATTTTTAAAGATAAACTGATACTCTTTTTTTTTTTTTTTTCCTTAAAACAGGACACTGGCTCCAGACGTGACTTCTTAAATCATGGTATACCAATCATTGTGGGCAGAAAGCAGCTACCTTATCTTGCACTGAAGAGAGCTATTGCTTTCCCAGCTGACAGTGAAGTTCAGAATATTGAATCAATACAAGAAAGAGAGATTGAAGATGAAGAAAATTCAGCTAAATTCCCTATAGGAAGGAGAGATTTTGAAAGTAAGTGTATTTCTTTTTAAAAAATAAAATATTTAATTCTGGTAAGGTATAGCATCTCTGAAGCCATTTGTTAAAAGCTCATTTAGAAACTCCATGTAATATTTGGGATTGTTAGTGCTATTTAAATCCTGCATTTCCAACTTACCTCTATTGTAAATAGATGGGGAGGTGGGGTGTAGGCATTTGTTAGATTAACAACATTTCCAGAGGCCATAAAGAATTCTTGTTCTTTGATGTTTTAAACTTTCACCTTATTTTTCTGTAGTGCTCAGATGTATGCTGGGAAGAGTCTATCGACCTTGTTGGCAAATCTGAAAACAACTGCCCTACAACACCTTCTTTGAAAAAGATTAAGCATTTTATTATGAATTTAACATGATTGGAAGTTACTGTGTTTTAGAGTAGCTACACATATGCATCTAAAAATATTTTCACATAGCATTGTAAAGGGAAACATAACTCATTACCAGAAAAGAACGTAGTTGTAATTACTGAAGATACATTGTTATCAAAAATAAAAGACTTCTGCATAATCGGACTTGTAAATATTTGTCTAATAATATACACAAGCTATTTTCATTTATGAAGGGAAGCAATTCATGAATTTCACCTTTTTCTCACAAAGATTTACAACTTCTGGAACGGCCAACAGACCATGTATACCAAATAAAAACTTACAGTCGAAAAAAATGAGTTAATTTTGCCTGACCAGCAATCAATTTATTCTTGCTTGCAGTTTTGCTGTTTTTTCTTTTTCCATCAATTTTGCTGTCCAATTCCTTCTGAGGGTTGTTTGAAGTCTTACGTTTCTTAGCATTTTTTGGCAAAGATGGTTCACTTTCCTCATCACAGATAACTTTGTCATTATTCAAATCCATCTGTTCATTCTTGGAGTTCTTGTTTCTTGGCTGACAACTCAATTTCCCCATTTCTCTATAATTTCTTTTCTGATGAACATTTTCAGAAATAGTTCCAAGCACTGGTATGTCAAGACATGAATTCATACCTTCTGTCATGTAAGAATATCAAAAACATATGTGAAGAAATAAAAAAGTTACCTGGGTTTATTCATCTGTTTTCTATCAGGACTATCGTGTGATTTTTAATCAAAACAATTGCTATATAAAGCAGAACAAAACTATTCTGGTCATTGCACTTACATTTGTTAAGTGTTAAGTATAATGCTATTTTAAATCACAGAAACACAATCATAGAAACACAAGGTTGGAAAGGACCTACAAGATCATCTAGTCCAACCATCAAGAATTACATTTCTCAAAAATATGTTAAGGTAACTAAATTAGGAAAAGGAATTTAAAACTTTAAAATATTAGAAATGATCCTTAAAGCGCTTAGGAAATATATATGGTATGGCTTATAGTGGAATAACCCAAATGATTCTTTTCTTAATGGCAAAAGGATAAATTTCATTTAGCTTACATTTCATTTAGCTTACAAGAAAAAACATTATATTATTTATTTTTTTTTTTAACCTTAAGATAGCATCAATACATAAGTTTCAAATTTGAATTTTTAAAACATTAGCATTAAAATTTTAGTGCAAAGGTATTTAATTAATCACAGTATATACAAAGCAATGAGGCATCTATATTTTTCTTGAAAACATATTCATAACTGGGTTTTACCAAAGCTTTCTTTGATATCACTTGAAATATTAGCTATCACATTCACTTATTCAACTGTGCTATGGCTTACCTGTGAAATATTTTGCCAGTGAACGTTGCTTTGGTGTAGGATGTATGCAAGTTGACATTTGGCTGCTGTTGAGGAAAAGCTGGGCCTTCATTTTACTCAACTCATTTTTGTATGTACATGCAAACTGAGATTTGATTGAAGATTGCTTCATCTGCTAATAGTAATTTGTATTAGCTTTATTTACAGAAGTAAAATACAACACCTGCAAGACTGGGAAAATACTAAGTTTCCATTCTTCCCTCACAAAAGTTTTACTAGAAAAATAAGTATGCTCACATCAAAAATATTTATATGATGTATTCATTTAGGAAGTATATATGCTTTCAAGAATACTTACAACAATAATACTGAAACACTGAAAAGGTACTATAAATCAAGCTTCAATATACTTACGTCTAAAACTTCAGTATAAAATATTATTTCAGATCTCTCTTTGGTAAACTTCAGATTTTCCATTTAATCTCAAAATATAGGCATTTCCATATTGAATGCCAATGTCAAATGCCACATTTGTCAAAACATACACAGCCTATGTTGCCAAAAATATACCATGTTGAAGAACACTACTGTATCTGGTTCTGCATGTTCACCTCTATCTCCTAGTCTTGGAAGCTGGTAACCTAGTCTTACAGCACAGGCAAATCAAAATATGTAGCTCAACTACAAAAATTATGTGAAAATTTTAATACAGTCATTATAAATGCATTTACTGGAATCAGTGGTTACAGGTCAAGTTTCCTCAGTTTACACTTAGGCTACAGTTTCTCTGACTATCACTTATTAGTTCAAGGCCAAACTCTGTACTTGATGGCCAATTTTTCACAAATGCTGTAGACTCCACAAGACAGTTTGTGCCTTCATTTCCATTTGAAAGCCTTGTAAATTATATAAAATACATTGGAAGGTATATCAGCAATCAGGATTTCTAGCTAATAATTCTATTACAATGTCACAGGTAAATTCAAATAAATGTGAGCTGAATGAGTGACACTGTGCAAATATCAGGAAAAAGAAAGTACAAGAAACATTGTCACAAAAGAAATACTATTTTTTGGATTAGATTAGTTGAGTAAGAGATTTACAGCCACTTTTCATAGTTAAAAGTTTGCGTTATACAAACCTACTTTTCTTCTTAGCACAAGCATGTTTAAATTCTCTAGTTCTGGTTTCACTCCTGTAGATTTTTTTGTTCCAACTCAGAATTTCAGATTCAGACAGAATAACAGAAAATACATTGCCAGAAACTTCCTTTCACAGGGGCCTTCAACATCCACAACATTCAGACACAGTTTATGCCACTTTAATCAGATACTGCTTTCATCCACATAAACTAATAAACTCTACCGTTTTGTCATTGAGATGCATAATAATGTAGTTGGCCAGGTGAACACACCTGCTGTCTTTTTGAAAAAAAAATCCTATTTATTTATAGAAACATGGATCTTTCTGACTTAATATGCCTACATCCGTGTAGTCTTGCTTAAGGTTTCATTATAGTATTCTCCATGGGCTGCAGGGGAATCTTTGCTCCAGCACCTGGAGCACCTCAGCAGAGTTGTTTCTCTCATTTTCCTCATTCATATCTTACAGCTACCATGCTTACCCCTTCTTAAATATGCTATCACAGAGGTGCCACCTGCACCAGTGTTGGACACAGCTTTGGCCAGTGGTGGGTCTCTTTTGGAGCCAGATGGAACTGGCTCTATCCAACATAGGGGCAGCTCCTGATCTCTATCTACTCATAGAAGCCACACCCTTAGCCCCTTGCTACCAAAACCTTGCCATGTAAAGCCAGTATAGAAGGATAAAGAAACTATACCTAAAGAATCAGAAAAATAATTTGAAACATTTAAAAATGCAAGTCTAACTAAGCTTAATTTCCTATCTATTCAAGTACAATGTTCAGAATATAAGGAGCTTA
>WBMW01004938.1:446098-483828 GCA_013396635.1 Penelope pileata
TTTAAATTACTGTAATACTGTTTCCTGGTTTTTCGGTTTTTTTTCAATGCTTCATCATAATCCTTTAAAATTCACTCAGTCCTCAATTACTGCTCAGTAAATGACACATCAAAAATTATGCAACAATAACTTGCACACAAAATGCTATCACATTCATACTGCAAGAGACAAGCAAGCTACATTATTTGCTGCGCTGATGAAGGTAGAATAAATACAGCACCAAAAAAACCATCAAGCAGCCAAGAAAGCTTGATAGCTACCGCTCTATAAACAATTAATTCAGTTATTTTTTGGGACATCAGGGTTTATTTTTACCATTCCTACCAGACACTTAACTAGTTCAGTTTTCAGAGATTAGAATATGTGGAGTCAAAGGACAAAAATCAAGATCAAATACTGAAAAAGTTTCACAAATTCATCTGTCTTTACTTCACCTGCACTGAAGGTTGAAATATGCCTCAAAACTTTACTCTGTATCGCATTACATGCCATTTAGTCATTTTCAAACAGTATATAAAGCTCTACTGAATATAACTGTTTCAGTTGATGTTTGTACTAAGCTAGAAGGTATGTTTGAATTAAGACTGCAAAACTAGACTTGTCAAAGCAGTCAAACTTCCCAGCTGTTCTAGGACTGTAAATTTGCTAGTACAACAACTGTACTACATTGAGTTAGCAACAAGTAAATTTTAATAGCCTGAAGGCAGAACAAAACAGCACAAGTCTACTGCTGAATTAAAAAGTAAAGCTTTTCTGGAAGGTTTTGAAAGAAAAAAGAGTAACTTCAAATTTGATTGAAGCACACACAGTGAAGCCTTTCAACAACTTGGGATAGTCTTAAAAAATGAGATGTTTTGTACATTAGATTCCCTGAACTCCACTGTTTGAGAGAACCCACATCATCATCTCAAAATCCCACAGCTCTGGGAGAGTGAAAAGATGTTGAGAATTCAACTTCCTTATCAAGTAATTGCACGTAAGTGGTGTGAAATGAACTCAGGCTTACAGTCCCTCTTCACAAGCAAGAGGGATGTTGCTGCTACACACGGAAAGAAATTCTGCTGCATTTCAGATACGGAGGTTTACTGTTACCATTGTTCAGCTGGAAGAAAGTACAAGAGGATGTAAGACATCCTGTGTTCAGCACACGTAGGTCAGTTAGCAGTCCTAACGAGCAGAATATGTAGAATATTCCCCCATCTTACCTTCTGTACCTAAAGGAAGTTTTTCAGTTGATTGAGATGCCAATACAAAACATTCACAGTTATACAAAATATTAATGGTGCATGCTCTATTTATTTCTAAAAGTTAGTTGATAATCTATTCCAGATCTCCTTCCACCATCTGCATACAGTCAGTACTGCCAATAGTTAGTCAGTAAGAATGTTAAGATTTGGTTTTTATACACTGGAATAACATAATAGAATTCTAAAACCTACATCAGTAACAACAAACACATGTTTTCAGTTTCCAGCCAAACAATTTGAATACTATTTGGAAGAGGAAAAGAGAGATAAAAAGGTGGAGAAAAATGTATTCTCTGCACCCTCACTCTTGTTCTTTCAGAAAATGTAGTAAATGTAAGTTGAAAGAAGGAAAGGGAGTGCAAAGGGAAGAAAAAGAAAAGAAAAAAGGTGAACACCATCACCAAACCGAGCCATCATGTTATTCAACCATGAAAAATGTGCTGGCTAATAGCTCAGGTAATACCAAGCTTTTATTTTACCAAATCTGACAATTTTTTTTTTAGCATGACATTGTACCAGTCTTTCGGTATCTTAAATTATAACTGTTATAAAAACATTCAGTCACAAATCATGTCATTACTGGGTTTCACGAGTGCTCAAAATTCACAGCTGGGGATCTTCAGAAAGTAGTTTAGGGGTCTTGTAGAAATAAAAATGGTATTTTTCAAGTATAGTTTATCAAATAACTGACTCTAAGAAAAAATAAAAAGTCTGTCTTCAGATCCTGTACTGAACATTTATCTCCTCTCCACCTTTCTCCTTCAGGTACTCATTTTTTAGCATACTTAGTACCCATGAAAACTACTAGTAAGTTTATATTCCATAGTTATATTCCAGTCAGCCATTTTCGTGCTACAATAGATAAGACAATTACCTGAGGAGGATTATTTTCTCTATTGCTATAAATTTTCTCTTCACAGTTATAGTGGGTATTCAGAAAACTCTTGGTAACTTCCTGTTGATAGCTTTCCAAGTCACAGTTTATTTGTGCTGGAATCACAAATAGGCAAAACAATTTTCTCATGTAACAGCATTGAGAGAACTAAGCAATGAAGAATAACATCAGTGCATGAATCTAGATATTAAGTCATTTTGTATAGGCATGAACAAGTCACATGAGAAAGGCAGACTGAAATTTTTTTGCTTTGTGGAGCTTTTTCCTTGGAAGGATTTCTATACACAGTAAAATTACAATGAATTTCAAACATGCCAAGATTTGTTAGAGTTCTTCAGCCACAAATTCTTTTAAAACTAAAAACTACAGTTATGTTCCCAACTGGAGGAAAATAGTGCCTCATATAGGAAAGGTTGTCTCCAGTTACATTAAGAAAAACAAAATATGCCAAACTACTGAAAGTTCTTGCAGCTGTTACGGGGTAAATGTGTTAACAATGCAGCAGGATTTTTAACACAATGCATCAAAAGGGTAAAACAATCCTGGCTTTCAAAAAAAAAATAAAAATAAAAAAAAGTTACGCTCTCATTTATTGTATGCCCATGGCCGAATAATTTCTGTTCCTTCCTTCTTAATTGTTAATGTTCTCACTCAAACTCATTAGTTCCTTTACAGTATTTTACCTACAACTTGAAACTCCAGTTATTCTATTGAGGTGCAGAGGAAAGATTAAAATCTTTATTATGCAGTCTGTTTGTTGCCTTAAGTTGATCTTTAACCTAATCAAAGGAGGTGATTACTACAATCATTCTATTCCTCTCACACACCAATAAGTACTACTTACATAACCCCATTAATTCAACAAAATAAATAAATAGCATGATTTCAAATTAATGAAAGCATAATTCAAAGTATCACACATAAGGTTGGATTAACTCTTTTTATATAAAATAACTCTCTCCTGTCCAGTTATTTTTTATTTTTTTTTATTTTTTATTTTTTTGTTAAGAAGCAGAAAAGAACTGAGAAGAAAAACTGGCTGCAAGAGACGTAAGTGAACAAATATTCTGTGGACCTTTCTGAATAAAAGATTCCTTCCATAAAATACCACTCACCATTAAGACACTTTCCTTTAACAATAGATAGCAAAATTGAAACAACTCATTTCTTAATCATCTCTCATTGGAAGATGAAATCGAGTTTCTCATTATCATTCTTACCTGCTTCTGCTGGGGGGAATAAAAAGGTGCAACATACTAGTTCCCCAAACTTCTTCCTCTTCAAGGGATTGAGCAATAGCTTCAAGGGATTGAGCAATAGCTTTGCATCCTAACAAATGCCTTTATAGTTAGGCAATCTTTTTGTATCTATTCCAGTATTTAATGAAGATTTCAAGACAAAATATATTTTTTTTCACTGTTGGCAGGTACTGCTTTTGGCAAAATGGAAATACTCAGATTTATCTTGTTTTTAAACATATTCCAATTCATAGCTACCTGTTTACTCTTTCTACTCTTCATATTCTTAGATACAAAACATGTGTATCATGTTGTGCCCAGGTTTAAATATCGAGCTGCAGTTCTCCACAATTCTGCAGAAGATGTGAAAAATCACTTCCTGTTATAGAAGGAAAGGATATAATTTTTATTTTTATTATTACTGTTTTTAATTCAGTTGAAGTGTCCCTTTTTCCCTTCACTTTACTAGATTTTCCTAAACTTAATTCATCATATAATTCTTGATGGGCCTCAGCATAGAACCAAGCTAATCATAACTATAGCATTTTTCTTTCTCTCTCAAATGTCATGCTAAAGGAGACTTTTGTGGGACAAATCTTAATGAGAGATGGTGAGTTAGTATTATACACTAGCCCTAGCCACCTCACAAGAGGCAGCATGGAAAAAGGGTCCTTAAGATAATTTTATAGAACTAATGCTACCATCACATAAGAAATTTCTCAGAAGAATCACTGACATTGAAAAGAAGCATCATGTTTCTACTACTTATTCAGAATATATGCATGGTCAATTTTTAAAATTGGTGCACTACTTAAAAATTGACAATTGCAAATTTTACAAGCAACCTGTAAATTTCATACAACCATCTTGGAATGTGAAAATTGATATTCAGCATAAAAAGGTGATAAATACTACTCCACCACTTGAAATCTATGGTCATGGACAAGGAATTCATTGTACTATGTGCTTCACAGTAAGGACAGAACAAAAATTATTTCTACCAAGAGACATTACAATCTAAGACAAGAAATATATGGATTCATAGGAAAAGGAACCCAAATAAGTCATTATAATGGACATCCACCTCAATACATAAAGCTGCTAAGTTTTGAGGAAAGGTTGATTTAAAGGTTCTGAAAAAGCTTTTAAAAGAGGATAATGAGTTCTGCAGATATCCATAGGAAATCTCTTCAGCCCTAGGAAACAGTATGAAGGAAGACAGCTGAAAGAGCTAGTCTGAAAAGTAACAAACCAACAATAGAAACCAGTATTGTAGGCTGAATGTAAGTAAGAACATGTATCTCAGGGCAGCAAATCAGAAATTATCAATGTGGCTAGGAGAGGTTAAAACAAGTAGCTTGTATTTACTACAACTTAGAGGAAAATAGACCAATATGTAAACAGAAGAACTGCATTTAGCATCTAACTGCTTTGCTGTTCAATAGTTGTCAGTCTCAGTGAAGATAGGCTAAAGCTGCATCTATCAAGCTGTGATCAAAAAGCAAGATGAATCTTTAATAAATTATAGCTGAGTGGATCTATGGATAAAGAAGAATATATTCGAGAGTAATTATAATGCAAAAATGTAGCAGCTTCCTTCCATACTAATTACAATTGTGTTTTCATCTGTTGACATAACTAAGTTCGTAAAAAATACTAAGTCAGTACTTTCATTTAGTGCTCTGTTGAATCACTGTGAAAGATACATAGTCCGTCTTTTTCCATAGTTCCAACATTAAAATTTGGCAATGTTGTGAAAAAGAGACTACATAAAATGCAGTTTTTGGAAGGCTGCAATTTTCAGAAACGCTGAAGTTGTTCTGTTAAGTATAGCCACTTACAATACCCATATATTGTTGTAAAGTTTGATTTCATCTACAAAACAGCAAGCATTAGTATGCTTTATTTTACTGTATGTACTTAAGTGCATACAATAAGGGAAATGCTCTTGAAACGTTATTACAAATAAAAAGCATCCTCAAAAAGAAAATGAAAGCTGTCATTATTATGATAATTTCAAAACTGAAATCAGATCCCTAATGTTCAATGTTATTTTTGCTTTCACATAACTTCAGTTTTAATTCTATAGTCCTGAGATACACAGATGGCTAAATTCAGTAAACTGCCATTAAGAGATCTTCATTAGAAAGTATTTTTAAGTAAGTGTAATGACTTTCTTTTTCTGGAGTGTTGGATGTTTTCATTCATGTTGCAATACTGTTTGAGTTAGGCCACTAAACACTACTTAATCACCTTTCAGACAAGGATTTGAAAATTTTAACACTTATTTTCATTTTAGCATTATTTCAATGCATCCATATGCACATAGCAATTCCTGTGCAGTACCTTAATTATTTTTCCATCCATAGATTTCTGAATACGCTGTCTAAGAGGTTTTGGAGAAGATCCACTGGACGGTGCTGGAGATCTATATTGAAAAGAGATGTGAAGTATTCAGAACATGTAAATGAAATTAGTTAAGAAAAATAATTATCATATGAAGTTCCTCAGAAACAGGAAGTCAAGCATTTTCTCTTTCCATATCTTACTTTGCTTTCTGCCTTCCTACATAACAACATGTACTGTGACAACTGAAGGTACCATAAAAAAAAAAATCAGACGTACGATTTCCACTGGCCTTTTGCAGTGTGTTTACAGTATTGTAGTTCTGCAATAACAGTATCATTAGTAATGCTGCTGCTGAGTTAGCAAGTTACCATTCTACTTCCACCTCCTTGAACAATGTATGGTTGACATCTGGAAAAATTTTGTTCTTGTTTACATACTTTTCATTAGAACACAAATAAAATGCTTCCACTCCACTATATTTCACTAGGTGAATAGTTACAAACATGAATGAAAAATTTTGAAGTATAAAATGCAAAAAACAATCTCTGCATAAGAGTGATTTTTTTGCTCTTGTGAAAAAATAATTAATCTGTACTTGTGTAAACAATTGGTTCTCAGTTTATGCACATGGCAGACCTGTGCATATAAAGAAATTTATTCAAACAAAATTCATGTTTATTTCCAAAATAACTCATTATTTTATTTAGCTCATTCTATTCCACTCTATTGTTTAATTATTCCATAAATAAAATTTATTTTGTTTAGTTCATTCCTTCTTTTAGTTCCAGTTTTATGTGGTACAAAACTTCCGCGTGCCCTTGCAATATATTTAAATTGCCAGAATGCATAGTTTCAGCATCCTCCCATCTACTCTGTTTTTATGGCTCATAAGCCCTCGTTGTAATCCATAGTGACAAAATCTTCAGTGTCCCATTTTTCCAAGACCTGAAGCTTCCTCAGGATAAGTGATTGGTTAAACCACTGCTGCTTCTTCCACTGCATGGATATGTTAGCTTTCTTTTCAGTACAAAAATTGGTTTGCAAGAGATTTATTGCTTTCTGGACCAGATCAACATGCATATTCTTTATACAGATAGAAACTACTACAAAAAAAAAAAAAAAAATCCAAGAATATTAGCACATAATAATGACTGGCTTTAGCATTAATAGGAGATATAAAATTGTCCCTAGCCCTACACCCTACAGACGTATTGAACCAGCAAAACCAGAAAAAAAATATTGCAAAGAGTTATGAAAATGCTTAACCCATATTCATGAAAAAATCTATTTTAAAATGTAAATAGCATAATTAATTACATCAGAATCACTTTACTTTGATTGCAATATGATCACTACATTTGTCTACTTACAAATTTCAGAAATACTAAGGGAAAAAAGGCACACTTGCCCTGTATGAATCTTCAAAATAAAATTAAAAATAAAGAAAATTAAAAATAAGAGAATTTTATTTGCACTTCTATAATGCATACTCAAAAGAAGTATTTTCAAGAAGACTAAAATAAGGTTCTTATGGAAGGAAAATATTTGAGGTGTATACTGAAGGATCCATTAAGAAAAACTTCAGCTTGGTTTGGATGTCCTAAAATATTGAGCATGTATTGTCATTGCTTCCATTTTCAGTTCTGAAATACGTATGCATTTCACAAATTACAAAAATATAATTTTTAATTACAGAAAGACAGTGAAAAAGTTAAAGAACACAAAACAGATGCTTTTCAGCAGTAGCTTTCTTGCAGGATTTCAGAGTAAGCAGATACATCTACCCAATTCATTTAAACTCAAAGTTTATGAAAACAATAGTAAACCAAAGAAAGCAAGATTCCTGAAATGATGAAATATGAAAAGGAGATGCTCTCATTTATCCTCAGCCTTCAACTG
The DNA here is from genome assembly GCA_013396635.1 of Penelope pileata. Lineage (NCBI taxonomy): Eukaryota > Metazoa > Chordata > Aves > Galliformes > Cracidae > Penelope > Penelope pileata. The sequence continues at coordinate 453,727 of WBMW01004938.1, forward strand.
AAAAGTAACAGTGCTCTCTTAAAATTATTAGATCCTAGACAAAAACGCTTGCAATTTTTAAACATACTTTGGGATTCTTCAGTAATAAAATCTCTAGAGATAACAAAAAATATTGTGAAAATCTCAAAATAAAATCCTCAAAACAAAAACTGCCATTTGATCAAAAGCCATAAAACTACCATATTAGGCGATCAACAATCTGGTATATAGAATCAGATTAGCAAAAGTAATTCAAAAACTACAGCGAAGTTTATTGACAGATGTACTGCCATTTATCCTGTAAACTGTTCCTTACTTCCTATTAACCATATGGACCGGCAAAAGACTGTAAATGTCTGAGAATCAAATGTTTGAGAGAGAAGCATTAACAAAAAAGTGCTGTACTGCACAGATCCCTGCATGTTGATGAAAATCTTAGCTGCCATCTTAGCTACAATCCTAGGTGATATTAAGATGTTCTGCGTTTGTAAACAATTGGAGTTGTACAGTACAGCTATTACAAAAACAGAATACAAAGATTTAATAAAAATTCAGAGCAGGTGTTCTTTGCAAGTTCCTACATTTCTTCCTAGGTTTTGCAAAGATTCGTCTTCCTGAAACACTTACATAGCATCATAAATTCAATATTTCGTGTGCTTCCACATTATCTTTTATTTAGAAGTTAGGCAATCAAATAGTATTTAAAATTTGATATATTGGAAAATAAAATCTAAAACAAACTGACCACTAGAAAATATTAAGGAAAACACAACAAATACGGTGTAGATTACATTATGAATTCCCACATAGCAGCACCTCCTCACATCTAACAAGGAGAAAATTTCAAGTCAAATGCCTTACACCTTTTAGGGGAAAAACTCAAGAAAGTTAATCCAACTGAAAAATCAAATGTGGTAAATGAAACCAAAGCACTAAGTGGACTCTCTTACCCAGTAATAAGCAATTTTCATTCCATTCGAAATTAAAGAGTTGCTTAAGAAAACAAAGATTTCTAGCTCTGAATAATAGCAATGCTTAATTCAGAAGAATTCAGCTGAGCTTTGATTACATTCACATTGAGCACTAATCTAAATCTGATTAAGCTCCTCTTCATTTTGATAAAAATACATCCTGATTGTGGTTTATTAATGTAATAAAAAAATTTAAAAGTAATGTGGATTAATTTTCCTGAATCAGAAATAATGGAAAAATAATTTTTCTAAACTTTATTAGAATGTGCTTGTTTGGCTGGTTTCATAAAAGAGGTTGAACTATAAATCTGATGGAATCACCAAATTCTCCTAATTTTAGGATCCTCTATCTACCAATTTAGGACTCAAAGGCAAAGGTGATAAAGTTCTTATGTTAAATAACAATAAATAAAATCAGTAACCAACAGCTGCACGGTGTCTTAGGTTCCTTTGTCTCCTGTACTGCTAAGGACCTTGTATCTGGAACTCAGTCACTAGCTTTATACTCACAGTTCTGCATCCTTCTACTGAGGTTGCTGGGGCAGTTTTCAGAACTTTCGTGGCAGTATTTTCACCTTGTCATGCTCTTCCTTTTCTGTTATCCTCACAGTCTTGCACCTGCACACTCTGACTGCATTGCTATGGGGATTCTCATGGAAAACAATTTTCACTAGCATAAGAAACATCTCTAATTCCTCTCTTTTCACACTCTTTCATTGTAGCTCTTCTTTTTTATTAGACAACTCAAAAATGTGCAGGCAAAGAGCTTAACAAACAACTGGCCATGCAGCCTTGGCCCTAAAGAATAGTTGTTCAAATCACCCCTAATGGCTTCAAAAAGCAGAGACAATCAACAGAGGGTTTTAGCAGGTCCTTATAAAAACAGTGCAGTTCTTATGGGAAAAGTATTACTGTGGGACCAACTACTGTACTGCAGAAGATGCTTGTCTGAGAACCCTGGCTGCTTTACTTCCCAGCTGACCACTGGGAAAGTTTTTCTTCTCCTCTCCTTCTCTCTCAATTTCACCATCAGAATCAATGTATGTGATGACCTACAGACACTACTAATGAATCTTCATGCACGTGAATTTGTTTCAACATCCTTTGTGTAATACTATCCTGATTGGTGTATTGCAATATGAAAATCTATTTAACCACTTTACAAAAAATCTCTACTATGTAGGAAGAAAACAGGTTGTCATCCCAAAATCTCTTGTACTATAGCTAGACAAAGGAGAAATCTTCCAACTGAATATAAATGCAGTCAGCTACTGAACACACATTATTTGAACTTAAGAATACAGATGAGTATTTGGAAGACTTATTGCAAAGGATACCCCTTTCATGGGTTTTGAGCAGCGCAGAAACATACCAGCCCAGAAAGTCTGTCTTATAAAAGCATGTTGAAAATAACAGTAAATGAGGAGATAGAATACTGTTGAGAATTTGATGCTGTCCTAAGAATGCTTTCCTTTTATACCTATGCCCCCAAGAGACTGTAAATTTAGTGTAAGTAATGTCAATGCTTTAAGTCAGTCAGTATAAGGTCTTTGAAAATAAACAAAAATATAAAATAAAATCCTTCTAGTACTCACCTGAAGAGTGTCAAAACAGATGTGATTCCAAACATATTTAAGTTTTCAACATCATATAATAATTCTGCTTTATTCTGGGTAGGAGCACAGACTGCTTCTTCATCCAGAAGAACTAGCAAAACCTTTATAGTATCTCTGCCACAATACACAGTGCCATGGTTTATGGAATGCAATTTTGGCTGAAAGTAAATAAAATTAAAGAGAACATACAACAGGAAAGGTCAAAAAGCTAAATCAATAGCTCACCTCCAAAAGTAATAACAGCAGAAGATGTGAGAATCTACTCCTCCCCTTTCCCAATAAGCATATATCACGTAACCTGTCTACCTACATGGAAGATTCTTCTTCATTTGCTGAAATTTATAGAATTCAGAAAATTGCCAGCTGGAGGCATACACTGAAGTCACACAAATATTCAAATCTGTGATGAAACCATGCAGCAGAAACTAACATTTCATCACAACCAACTTGAGTGCTATGAGACACGCAAAGATTCTAGTGAAGTTCAGCTCCTGTAACTGAATCTGCAAAAACAGTTGGTTAAAGGTGAGATTTTCACCAAGACTTGACATGAGATACAATCCCCTCTTGTTTGGAACAGGATGAATTCCTCTGTTTTCCATAAGAATTAAGAAGTCCTTAAAATAATAATCCACATCTGGAAGAGTTAAATGCTATAGCAAGCAGATGTACAGCTTCATAGGACTTCATGAATTGAAAGTTTATAGCATTTCTCTTTAAAAGTTCTAGGAGTTCTGTGGAGAAATATAGTGCTAAGTACATGGTATTAGGTTTTTAAAACTACAGTCTTCCTTATTTACCTTCCTTATTTACACAGAAACATGCAGTAGCCTAACTTTGTTTAGAACAGGACAGGCAACAAACTGCATTTCTTTAATCAGTTAACTGTTTTAACCATAGCCTTGAAAAGTTCTATTTCTCTCCCCATTTGATTACATCAATTAGTGTATGTAGCTTTCAAGAAACCATAGCAACACATGTCAGTCAGTTACTAGAAGTCATAATCAATAGCTAGAAATAGCAATTACAGAAATGGTTCTTATACTTGATTTTACAAAATTGGCCTATTTCAGTAACATTTAATTTCCTCAAAATTTATTCTGAACCTCTTCAGTCGTTACATCACTACATCATAGATTTTTATAAAATGTCATGTGTGTCACAGTAAATTTGTCTTAATGAAAAGAGTCTGAGTTTGGCATCAGCTTGACTGATTATACACAAAGAAAATATATTATTATTTAATCTGTAGAATATAGCATAACTTCCGAGCTGCCAAAAGATGACCTTCAGAAATCTCACGTACTACTGCAACAGTAGTTTGGTGTACTAACCATGGAGTAAAATACTATTGTCCAAAAGACAATAGGAACTTTAGGCTAGACAACAATCCCTGCCACAAAAATCTGGTTCATTATTTAAAATCATGATTCTAAATATTTTTTCAAGTAAATTATTGATTGATCTTTCAAGGGCAGTAACCATTAACTATTCCAGACTATTCTGGCTAGGTCCAGAAATGCCAACCAGATTCAATTTACAGCAGTAAGTTTCTGAGGAAGAAATTAATCACAATTCCTATTAGTCACTCATGAAGTTTTCAACAAAAAGTAGTGCTTCCTTCTGCATAAAACATTGACTTTTTCTACAGCTTTAGATTCTTGTAAAAATAGATATTTGCATGAAAGCTGAGCAATGACATAAGAAAACTGCTAGGAGAAAACCAAATATTTGTCCAACAAAGTAATCATTTTCAGGTACATTTTATGTAGTAGCAGCCTTTCCAAGAGCTGCTGGAGGCATCATTTGCAGCTCTATAGTTAAGATCAAATTTACAGTTTGTACTTGAAGTAACAAGTCAATCACTTACATATGAAAAAAACTTAACATCCTGTCAAAATTAGAACTTACTCTGGATACATAGTTTTTTTTCTGAAAAATTACAGCATTATTTTTTAAAAAATACAGCATTCTTTTTAAAGAAAATAAAATAAAAATATATATATATATGAAACTCAGCATAGAGCATTAACCTTCATTGTCCTGAGAGCTTAATGGAGCAACATAGGTGCTCCAATTTTTCTTTACAGTTCGAATCCATTTGAAAAAGTTACGGAAAATCTTTATTTTCAGAATAAATAATGACAATCTGCCCCTCTGTGTGTTTAGTAAAATCTCTTTTTACTGAAAGCTCCACTGAAGTTTGCATTTTGACATCATTGCTTAACATCTGTCTATGCTTCCTTTGAGCAATCGCTAGATTTCTCACGCCAACCAACATATCATCCACATTCAGACCATAGTCACCTCTTGTGGCTGTTAGACAAATCTGTACTATGATATACTGTGGTGAGTATGGTGGAAAGGATTAGCTTAAAATCCATCATTCTCTGTTACGTACTCAAGTTTTCTCACAAAGAACTATAGTAGAATCTGCTTGCAGATGGGTTGTTCCAACAGTGAACTTAAATTCAAGAACGTAATTGGGAAAAATTTCACCATAGAACCACAGACTCACAGTAATATAATTAAGTCCATAAGCTGCCCATAGAAGTCCATTTTAAGAAAAAATTAACTTCATGCTCTTCTTAACGGAATTAAGCGTTTCCACATTTCCTGACAGCGACAGCATACAGCCATCCTGCTATCTTCTGCCTCAAAAAGGATACTAGTAAACGTTTCTATAGACTACAGTCTAATATGAAGAACAATAAGAAACACAAGCCATTTTGGAAAAGCATTTGTTGGTAAATCTTATCAGAACAGTCTTACCTGTCTGTTAACAAAGACTATATCTTTTTTATTAAATTTTTATAAAGTATATAAAGAGAAAGACAGAAATGATAGGGTAGGGCTGTTAGTTTTTCAGACGAGGCAGAGAACAAAAAAGTCAAAGACAGGAAAGGGAAACAGGGAAATACAGAGTAATGAAAGATTCAGGAGACACAACAAAATGAGGATGTTACTCCATGGAAGTACATATTTAAATAAGTCTAACTACCCACCAAGGTCTGGCAGGTTTTATTTCTTTTTGAAAAGCAAAAGGATATTAGCAGTTTGAAAAAAAATCTATTATAAATCTTGTTATCATAGAGTAATTCCAGTGATTTGGCAAAAAAAGTATTCTAAGAATATACTTAAAAATTGTTCAACAGTTTTTAAAAGTATCCTAGACAAAAACACACAGAATCATCATAGGATGGCCTGGGTTGGAACGGACCTCGAGGATCATCAAGTTCCAACCCCCCCTGCCACAGGCAGGACTGCCAACCGCTAGATCAAGCACTAGATCGGGTTGCCCAGGGCCCCATCCAACCTGGGTTTGAATGCATCCAGGGATGGGGAATCCACAGCCTCTCTGGGCAGCCTGTGCCAGCACCTCACCACTATCTCAGCAAAGAACTTTCCCCCAACATCTAATCTAAATCTTCCCTCTATTAGTTTAAAACCATTTCTGTTTGTCCTATCATTATCTACCCATGTAAAAAGCTGATTTCACTCCTGTCCATAATCTCCCTTTAAAATATTGGAAGGCCACAATGAGGTCTCCCCAGAGCCATCTCTTCTCCAGGCTGAACAAGCCCAGCTCCCTCAGCCTGTCTTCATAGGGGAGGTGCTCCAGCCCTCTTATCTTTGTGGCCCTCCTCTGGACCCACCCTAAAAGTTCCACATTTCCTGTACTGGGGACCCCAGACATGGACGCAGAACTCTAGATGGGGCCTCATGAGGGCAGAGTGGAGAGAGACGACCCCCTCCCTCTCCCTGCTGGCCCCCCGTCTTCTGATGCAGCCCAGGATATCATTGGCTTTCTGGGCTGCAAGAGCACACTGCTGGCTCATGTTAAGCTTTTCATCTACCAGGACCCCTAAGTCCTTCTCTGCAGGGCTACTCTCAAGCAGCTCTTCTCCCACTCTGTATACCTATCCGGGATTACCCCAACCCAAGTGCAAAACACTTTGCTGTGTTGAACCTCATTAGGTTAACATGGACCCACCTTTCGAGTTTGTTGAGGTCCCTCTGTATGACATCCCTTCCTTCTGCTGTATCAACTGCACTACTCATCAGCAAACTTGCTGACTGTGCACTCAATCCCATCATCTATGNCTCTTCTCCCACTCTGTATACCTATCCGGGATTACCCCAACCCAAGTGCAAAACACTTTGCTGTGTTGAACCTCATTAGGTTAACATGGACCCACCTTTCGAGTTTGTTGAGGTCCCTCTGTATGACATCCCTTCCTTCTGCTGTATCAACTGCACTACTCATCAGCAAACTTGCTGACTGTGCACTCAATCCCATCATCTATGTCTTTGTTGCTTGGAAACGTTATAGCTCTACTGTCTTGAAATTACTGGCAAATCTAACAATTATATGTGTTTACATTTAGAACTGCTGCAAGAACAAATTAAATTTTGAAGAGCATTTAATTTACAATTTCAATGTAAGAAGTTTAAATAAATCAGCTTTTTGAAATCCACAGTGTAATCCTTAAGTGTAAGTCTTTCAACAAGTTTAAAACCACAGTGTAGAGGAAATGACACAGGCTCTATTATTAGGAAAAGATAATACTCTAACTAAAAGTCTTAAAAAAAAAAAAACAACAACAACAAAAAAAAAAAAAACAGGAGAATGACATTTGCTCTCTTGTAAAGCTTAATACTAAAAAGAACAAAAGAAGTCCCATTACCCGTGTTGGACTGACTCCAGTGGTGCTGGCATTCAAGACTTCATGTCGTGAATCGATAATATTTTTAATCTTCAAATCCAAATCTTGTACAACTTCCTCTACTGCCTGACAGAAAGGATCCCCATTGCTTCGGCCTTTCATCAAATGCATCTTCACTGTTGACAGAATTTGCCCCCCTGCGATTCTGAAAATAGGCACAGGGTCATCTCCACATTAATCTTGGCAGCACTTTAGTATACCTATTAGTGTTGAACATAGCTAGTCTTCACAGTTAATCAAAACTCTTCAGAGAACAGCTTTGATCTTTTAAATCAAAGAGCAATGTAGAAGTATTGTCTAACATAATAGCTTGCTTAAGAAAAACAGAGATTATAAGAAAAGGTAATGAATTCAGCATTCAGCAATACTCTGAGCTGCAACACAAAACTAACTTTTTCATAAAGTTCAAAGAAAAGCACTTTCTTTAAACCTACAGTTACTGTTTTGCTCGTAAGCTGTTAAGTGTAAACAAAACATTTCACTGAAATATGGATTTCAATTTAACATCCTATTAGGATTTTAAGCATTTTGTGCTTCATGGAAGTTCTTCAAAATATCAAGCTGCTTTCAATTGCATTTAAGTAGATAGTTATTAGACTAGATGAATTACTTTTTTTTTTTTTGGACGTAAAGGCACATTGTATTAATTCTCTTTTTTCATCAAAAGAAAAAATAGAGAATAACATGCTAGTTAAATTATGCAAAGTCCAGAAACATCCATAATACTTGACATTAAAAATATAAATAATCAAATGCCAAAACCTTTCATATTTTGCATGCTGTAGCCAAGAGTGATGTGATGACTACTTTTTCAACTTCCTCCACATTTATTATCTCCTACCTAATTCTCCTAAATAGATATCTTGCAAATTCAAAGACACCTATATTTTGCACACATTAAATTCTGAAGAGGAATTTTAGAATTCCTGCTGGGAGCACCTCCATCAAATGAAATTCTACCTGCCTAGATTCACAATCCAAAATATAAGATAAGTGGGTGGGGCTAAGGAAGAACAGGGACTGAGCCAGAGGAAAACAAGTTTGTACATATCCTTTTCTGTTAAAATAGACGGAATCAATGGAATCAATGACATTGACAGAGAGATCGAGTACACCCTCAGCAAGTTTGCAGATGATGCCAAGCTGTGTGGTGTAGTTGACACACCTGAGGGACAAGATGCTCTCCAGAGAGACCTAGACAGGCTTGAACAAGCCTGTTCATGTTGGCAAGCTGAACATGAGCCAGCAATGTGCCCTCACAGCCCACAAAGCCAACAGAATTCTGGGCTGCACCAAAAGAAGTATGGCCAGCAGGTCGAGGGAGGTGATCCTACCACTCTACTCTGGTGAGACCTCACCTGGAATGCTGCATCCAGATGTGGAGTCCTCAGCACAGGAAAGACATGNGGGCCAGGCATCTTGCTGTTTTGTATTATTCTGGCTGAACAAGACTCCTGGTAAATAACTTAGAAGCCCTGAAGCAAACGTGAAACATTTTTGGCTTCTTTCCAGGTCAGAAACAACTATTTCCACACAATTCTCAACTTTAACTTTTACAGATTAAAGATTATTCAATTCACATTAGATTTGCAGGCTTGTTTAAACTGATAAACTTTAGCTTTCCAGAAGTTTAAGCACAATGTAGGCATTCAGCCAAAAGGAAAGTCACCAGGTGACGTTTCTCTGCACACAGGTCAAGAACCACGCAGATCATAAAGAGTTTAAAAAAAAAAAAAAAAAGGAAAAAAAATGATGCTTGTGATGCTTGGGTACCTCTGCTCCAAAAAACACAGTTCAATCTAACCACAAAAGAATGAAAAGTTCAAGGGGAAAAAAAAATAAAAATCATTCAGTGCAAGTTGTCAAGAGGTAAGAAGAGAGTATTGCTGAAGAAAACTCTGCCTCAGAGATACATACAAGAACTCCAGCCAAGTCTCCTGATGCTTCTTGCCAAACTGTTTTATTTCCCTCAGAACTAAACTGACATTTTCCAAAATAATACCCTCAAATGAGAAGAGCATTGTATTAACTGAGTAGTATTTGTTCCATAAATGCTGCATTGAGCCTAGAACTCTAGGACAAACAAGCAGGTGAAGTGACTGGCTAAAGATGTCCTTCAAAGCCAGGAACAGACCTTTCTGCCTGGGCAGGTCGTGAGCATACCTGTACTGCTATAGTTTCCACACAGTTTACATGTGTTTGTGTATATATACTTATATATACACATAAATACACATACACACACATAGGTGTGTATATATAAATACCTAATGTGTGTATATGCTGCAAGAAAAAGGATTATTCTATATATAACACTGGACATCCTCTAAAAAAGATAATCATGCCTTTAATTGAATTGCTATGTGCTGTATGTAACTCTTGATTACCTTATAGTTTTTCTCCAAAGAAAATAATTGTGATAAAAACCTTTTCTATGTTTATTTTTTTGCTTCTGCTACCCAATGCCAACTAAGGATATTTGCTGTTAGAAGTAAAGTTCATTTAATCTCTTTTTCTCCCCATATTCCTTCTTCTTTTCCAGGAAAGAGTTCCAGTCCCCCATCTGATATACACAGTACTAACTGGAGCAAAGAAAAGGAAAAGTTTATTCATGCTTCAATTAGAATTTATATAAACAGGCCAAGACATGAAATGTTCATCTAATGAGTGTGGATTAGTTACTGAAACACTGTGCCATAGCTTATGCCATTTTACAACTGGATATAATATAGAAAAAATGTTATGCTGTGAGTTTTGTTTAGTTAAAGTACTGAAAATATTTATAAAACATCTCTCATTGGTGCTATTTCATGAATATCTTAAAGCTTACTATAGAAAGCCCTAACTGACCAAGTCTTACAGTTTCAAAATGTACAGTCAGGTTTTTCTGAGTAGGAGAAGCTAGTGAGGCATTATTTTGACAGTCATATATGCCATCTATAGCATAGACTGAGATCGTTAGGGCAGTGCCCAAATTCAAACAGTCCATTCTGAAGTAGAAGAGAATCATCTATCAGAAACGACAATTCACTGGATCAAAGGAAAAATTAAGAAACCATCATCTTGAAGATGAATTTATAAATTAAACAATAAATGTAATAGTTCTAATTAGAGTAACAAAATAAGTGACATGAGCATCTCCAGATCCACTAGGAAGATTTCACTACTATTGACATTAAACAAAAGTTTAACTAAAAGCATGAAAATAAAAGGAAAACATGGTGAAAATGCAATTGTTTGGGGGTGGTGGTGGTTTCTGTTTTGTTTATTAAAAAGGAGACTCAATACTAGATTACTCTCATACATAATTCTTCTATAGGTTTATACACATATTTCCTAGAAAACCAGTTGAACATAAATGGACCGTAAAATATCTCGCATAGTACTAGATTGTAAACGTTTATATGAATTGAGTAAATGAGAAACTGGCAGAGGTTTGGAACTAGATGATCTTTAAGGTCCCTTCCAACCTAGAATCATATGATTCAATGAAAACTGTTACCTTCCTTTTAATTTCTGAGTCAGAAGGGCAGCAAAAGTTTGTTTTGAATGTGGAATTAAATCAACCAAGTTATCTGTCTTAAGATGATTTTTTGCATCAGCAGAAGTTAAGAATTTTAATTCATCTTAACGCTGAAAGAGAAGGACAAAACCCAACTGAATTCAGGAATAAACCTGATACATGAAACCAAGTAATGCCATTTGTCTAAGCTAATAGAGAACTGGGGAGACTTTGTCCCTTTCCAGTCAGGATGCTTGCTAACAATTCTCTGATGTTTTATTCAAATCTCAGGCTGCTGACATGAAATATTCTAGAATAAGGTGCTTCAGTCTCACATCCTTGGTCTTTTAAGTCATATTGTACAAGGACTCCTATCAAATCCAGTTACCAGTGAACACCTGACCGCTATGATAGATCTTGTAACACAACAAATTTTTTTAAAAAAGCCTAGTAATATGATTTTCTCATCAGAGTCATACGCAACAATATTTCTTTGTTCAAAAGTTATGCACTGAAAGAAACGTCAAGTAGAAAACCAGAAAACCCAATGCTATCTTTATCTGTAACAGAAATAATCAAAGAAAACCCAGAGTAACTATATAAACATCAAAAACAAACAAACAAATAAAAAACCAGCACCTTTAGAATCAGCCACCTTCCACTGACCAGCAGGGAATGTTCAGACACAAAGCCTGGATCAAACAGTAGAGTGGTGATCTTCCACTGAGCAAACTCAGCAAGGTCCAAAACTGACCAGCAGCTTGGCTGATCCAGGACTGCACAGTAAATCTATACCACAAAAGAACTAGAAACAAACAATCTTTTTCCTTTCCTTGATGGCCCACATTATCCCAGCTGCTGAAACAAATGAAAAGGGGGTCCATCACCATCACCTTTCATTACGCAGTTCCAATTAATTCTCTTATTTCCTGCCCAAAACAGTTAGGACTGCTGGGCAAGTGGATGAGGGGAAAGCTTGTCATCACACAATTTAGGACTATCTTAATACAAGGGCTGCTCTGAAAGTAATACCTCCTGTTTTATTATGTTGGTCCATAACATCTGAGGTGGATGTTGGTGGTTTGGAAGGAGAGGTTGAACCTACCCACCACCAATATTCCAGCACATTTTGTTGCAGCAGAGGAGCAGCCTGACACAATGGCGTCTGACATGGAAATGTGTATGAAGAAAAGGGGTGGAATTGAATTCCCTCATGTGGAAAAAATGGCACCTGTTGACATTCATTGACACTTGCTGAACGTTCACGGAGACCAAATAGTGGATGTGAGCACAGTGAGGCAGTGGGTGGTGCATTTCAGCAACAACACCATCGTAACACCTGTGAAACAGTGGGTCACGTCCACTGGGGCAGATTTTTATAAGCAGGGCATGCAGGCTTTTGCTCAACACTGGTGAAAATGCATAGCTAATGGTGGTGACTACGTTGAAAAATAGTGTTTTGTAGCTGAGAATCTGCTCTATCCTATCTAGTGTTATTATGCACTTTGCATCTGTTGTAGTTTCCATGGAAGTAAATAGGAGGCATTACTTTTGGAGTGACCTACATATATGAAGACACTACTTTAAGCCCTTTGGAGTTCTGCAGTTTATTAGGTCCATAACAAAAGCACAGGAAAAAAAAATCCCATTGCTAAGTATTTTTTTCATATTGCTAATTACACCTCTACTATATCAACAAAAATGTCTACCTTTGGTTTCTTCAACTGAGCTAAGAATGACCCTACCTCAGGAGGTGCCACCATCTAAGACATCTGGTATCTTCTCAAGAAGTTGGTGTTCTGTCACTGTGTTCTTGCACCAAGATTAATACGGATTATTCTCCATACCAAGCAACGCTCCTCAAATCCCGTGATGGAGCTGTTATAAGACTAAGAATCATAGAATGGTTCAGGTTAGAAGGGACCTTAGAGATCACCTTGTTCCAACCCCCCTGCTATGGGGGCAAGGACACCTCCCACTAGACCAGGTTGCCCAAAGCCCCATCCAGCCTGGCCTTGAATACTTCCAGAGAGGGGGCATCTGCAACTTCTCTGGGCAACCTGTTCCAGTGCCTCACCACCCTCACAGTGAAGAATTTCCTCCTTATAGCTAGTCTAAATCTACCCTCTTTCAGTTTGTAGCCATTACCCCTTGTCCTGTCATTACCTATCCTTGTAAAAAGTCCCTCCCCAGCTTTCCTGTAGGCCCCTTCAGGTACTGGAAGGCTGCTATCAGGTCCCCCCGCAGCCTTCTCTTCTCCAGGCTGAAGAGCCCTAACTCTCTCAGCCTGTCCTCGTAGGCTCGTAAGGAAATATTTCCTCGAAAGGAAATATTCTTTTCAGAATAAGATTCTTGATGAACAGCCACGAATGCTCCATGTTACAGTTTCATTTTTCCAGTACAACACATCCAATTTAATAGTCGCCCCTACATATAATCACACTTTCCTGCAATTTACTCAGTTATCAGGATTAGAATTATGGGCAAGGAGTTGACAAATTGCTTCTCAAATCTGAATTAAAGGAAGGCCACAGAAAGAGCTAAACTGGTAGTTTCATATCGGTATGATGGCATAAGGACAAATTCTTTCAATGACATCCAGACTTCAGCTTACTCAATGAAATGGCACACGGATTCCATGTGAGACAGCTGAGAGGCAAAGGCATTCAGGAAAGTTATTAACGACAGTATATTACTAGCACAAAAACACCATAATACTCAGGAACACGTGCAGAAATATCAGTAGACCAGTGTGGCTAAACAGTGAACTGATGACAGCTCAAATGCAGAAAGGCATTACACAGCATGGTGAAATAGGGACAGGCTACAAAGAAAGAATTTAGAAACATCGCCTGGGCATTTAGGGATAACGTCAGGAAAGCCAAAGCTCAACTGTAGTTGAGGCTTACCAGGAATGTTAAAGAGCTTCTACTGACACTTTTGTATTAAAATAACAAAGAAAATGGAGGACTGTTCCTGAAATGAAAAAGATTTTACAACATCAGACAGATAAAACTGAAGTACTCAATGACTTCTTTGCCTCAGTCTTCACCAGCAAGGCTCTCCCAGGCCTCCTATGATTAGAGAAAGTTTTCAGAGGAGAGCTACCAGCAGTGGATGAGGATTAATTTCAGGGCTTACTTGGCAACACTCAGTCAACATAAATCCACAGAACCAGATGGACTGCATCCAAGAGAACTAATTGAACTATCTGATGTTTTCTTAATAACACCCAATACCATATTTGAAGGGTCCCTGACAACAGAAGGAAAATAAAATGTCTGCAAAAAAAGACCAAAAGGGCAATTCAGAGAACCACAGGTTTAACCAGCGTCACTTTGGTCCTGGGGAAAATCATGGTGCAAGAGAGAAAATTAGGAAGATAAAAGCCTAGCAAGAACTTAATCTGGTCACCGTTGTTGAAGATAATAAAATGTTTTTACAAATATATTAACAACAAGAGGAGGGCCAAGGAGAATCCCCATCCTTTAACGTGACAGGGAACATTACCACCGAGGATGAGGAAAAGGCTGAGGTTCTCAATGCCTTCTTTACTTCTGTCTTTCATAGTCAGAACAGTTATCCTTAGGGTACTCAGCCCCCTGAGCTGGAAGACAGGAATGGGGAGCTTCAACAAGACTAAGTGCCGAGTCCTGCACTTTGGTCATGACAACCCCATGCAATGATACAGGCTTGGGGCAAAGAGGCTGGAAAGCTGCATGGAGGAAAAGGATCTGGGAGTATTAGTTGACAGCCAGCTGAACACGAGCCAGCAGTGTGCCCAGGTGGCCAAAAAAGCCAATGACATCCTAGGTTGTATCAGAAATAGCGTAGTCAGCAGAACTAGAGAGGTACTCAGCACTGATGAGGCTGCACCTCGAGTACTGTGTTCAGTTTTGGGCCCTTCACTGCAAAAAAGACATTGAGACCCTGGAGCATGTTCAAAAAAGTGCAACAAAGCTGGTGAAGGGTTTGGAGCACAAGTCTTATGAAGAACAGCTGATGTAAGTGGGATTGTTTAGTCTGGAGGAGGCTCAGAGGAGACCTTATCACTCTCTACATCTTCCTGAATGGAGGCTGTAGTGAGACAGGGGTCAGCCTCTTCTTCCAGGTAACTAGTGACAGAACGAGAGGTCATGGCCTTAAGTTGAGCCAGGGGAGGTTCAGCTTAGATAATAGGAAAAATTTCTTCTCAGCAAAAGCAGTAATGCATTGGAAGGGCTGCCCAGGGAAGCAGTGGAGTCACTGTTCCTGGAGGTGTTCAATGTGTGGATGTGGCACTGAGGGACATAGTTTAGTGGGCATAGTGGTGATGGGTTGATGGTTGAACCCGATGATCACGGAGGTCTTTTCCAACCTTAATGATTCTATGATTCTAAGTCATCTTGGAAATCATTTCTGAGTTCGTGAAGGAGAAGGTCGTCACTGATAACTGTAGGAATGAATTCATCAAGGGTAGATCTGTTTGCTCACTATAATAAAATGGTTTTACAGACAAGAGAAAAGAGGAGAATGGTGAATGACATTTACCTTGACTGTAGGATGACTTTCACTGTCATACAATACTCTCAAATGCAACTTTGGATGTTTCAGTCTGAATGAATTGACTAGATAAATCAAAAAGCTGTTTGGATGATTAGGCTTGGATGATAGCAGTTAACATACTATATCTGAAGGCAAGTAGCAAATGGAATATCATAGGGGCCTATTCCAGAACCTGCTTATTTTTTTTTTTAAGTATATGTATGTGTATGTATATCCATGTATGTGTGTATGTATATATTCTTGGTGACCTGAAGGTGGTGGTAAAATATATGCTTATCAAGCTTGCAGATTACACAAAACTGGGTGGAACAGTCAATATGCTTAAGGGCAGTGCTGCATGGCAGGTACCTAGACAGACTGGAGGAAAGGGCTGACAGAAACCATAAAAAATTCAACAGGAAATGCAAAATCTTGGAAAGAGATAACCGTTGCAATGATACTGGCTGGGCAGCTGTTCTGTGGAGAAAAACTTGGGAGTCTTGGTGCATGTTCAGCAAGCTAAACAAGCCAGGAGTGTGCCTTGGCAACAAACAAGGCCAACCGTATCCTTGGCTGCATCAACAGTAGCCAGTAGTCTGAGGAATGTGATTATCCTTCTCTAATCAGCACTTGTTGGACTGAACGTAGAATGCTGCATCCAGTTTTTGCCCCTCCAGTCCAACAAAGAAAATGATAAACTGAAGCAAGTTTAGCAGACGGCTGCCAAGATGGTCAGAGAGACATGCCCTGTGAGGAGAAGCTAAGGGAACAGCTTGTTCAATCTGGAGAAGAGAAGGCTTCAGGGAGATCTACTAGCAGCCTTCTGATACCTACAAGGAAGTGATCAAGAAGATGGAGACAGAAAACTGTTGGCAGTTAGTGGACAGAAAAGAGACAACAGGCATTAATCAAAATACAAGAGGTCCCAATTGGATATAGGAAAAAAATGTATTGCAATGAGGACACTCAAGCAGTGGAACAAGTTGCCAAGAAAGATGCCGCAGTTTCCATCCTTGGAGGTTTTCAAAGCTCAACTGGATGAAGCTTTGCCTATCCTAGGCTGACCTCATAACTGACTCTGCTATGAGCAGGATGTTGAACCAAA
Organism: Penelope pileata; assembly: GCA_013396635.1. Lineage (NCBI taxonomy): Eukaryota > Metazoa > Chordata > Aves > Galliformes > Cracidae > Penelope > Penelope pileata. The sequence goes on from WBMW01004938.1 coordinate 470,151, forward strand.
AGCTTTCCGAAGCTCCTTCAACCTGAATTATTTTATAATCTTAAGTTTAAAAAGTCCTATAGACACTGCTTTGCACGTTTGCACAACTTTCCCACAGCTTTAGAACACAAAATTCCAGGGCTGCATGAATGTTATCCAATTAATCTACACATTCAGGATAAGATCAGATAAAGTCTCATATGCATTCTCTCCTAAAATATTACTGTATTTCAGAATGCAGTCACAGCTTTACAAAGGCAACATGAGAAACAGCATTTTCCCTACCAAGAGAAAATTCAATGCACACGCATGATCAAGTCAAATTTTATAACTTCTAAAATTGACTGTAGAAGACTGCTCATGGGCCTGATATGAAGACCCAGTCCAAAGCACCACACTTGCTCAAAGGTGATGAACGGAACACTTAATACAGCTGTTAGGTTTAAACTACTACTGTGAGCTGTGCAATAGTGTCACCTAGTGGTCAGTACTTACAACAAAGTCAGGGCCCAATTAAGAACAATCTGCTGCCTATCTACCAACTTTGCTACTTTAAAAAGATCAGTAGGGACTTTTAAATTATATATATATACACATATATATGTATACACGTACACGTATGCACGAAGCAACAATTGCAGCAACCAAAAAGACAAATGCTTTCCCATCATTCAGCTATGAGTCACACAAAGCTTTTATAAAGCTGAAAAATCTAATTCCAGAAATAGAAGAAAAATTCTACCTGGATGCAAGAAGCATTTTACTGTCTGGTCTAAAAGAGAAGGCTTTCCAAATTAATGGATGAGTACTGCAGTTTTTAATTTATACCATCATAAAAGAGTCTCCAGTTCACTGGGTATGTAAAAATCATCCACTTCACTGGCAAATGCAACACTGATATGATTCTTGTCAAGAGAAAGAAACAAGTAGATTGCGCAAGTTCTTCATTTACTTCATAAACATTGTTCAAGTCTTCTTTGTACAGAATTTGTAACAGTTTTAGGGTTACAAGCTTTACAGCACCCCCAAAATTTAAGGAATGTTCATGCTACTGATTCTTGAAAGATTAGTGATGTCTTCTAATCTTACACAACTAGAGAACAAGGAGAAAACTTCAGATTTGTAGAATGTTTGTTCTGCTCAGTAAATACTCCTTCAAACTACTGAAATTCTTTATATCTCCTGCTGTCATGTCTCCTTAAACACCATACCTTATTTGAATCATCACAGTTCCATTAAATTTTCACTATTCTACAGCTTTCACTCATCTCATCTACTGTTTCATTTCTTTCTTAACTGAATGACTTGAAGATACAAAAAACATTTTTGTTATTCTCCATAGATTAGCAGATACTTGGTTGCACCATATCTCCTACTACTTTCTACATATGCATACCCCATCACTGTCCAACATCTTTCAACTAAGCTTCTATGTTTTGAAAGCAAAAGAACATGTCTCAGGTAAATGGAGAAAACCTCTTTTTGACATGCGTTCCACAATCACCCATCATCTATTTGGCTGTTCTGTATTTTACTCAAGTTCAAGTTTCATAGGGTTTTCACTGTAAAAAGATCAAACAGTGAAACAGTGAAATAACAGACTTCAAAATCATTAAGTAAACAGCTAAAAATACTGCATGTCTCTTGTAGCATAGAAAATACTGAGACCTGATTTTGTAGCTTGGCTAACCTTTATAGCAGAGATATAGCAATGCCACAGATAGATTGCCCAGTTTCCTCTCAGATTTCTGAGTAGGCTTCTAAAGACTAAGCAACTGAAAACTTTTGCTGCATTGTTGCTTTTTTTTTTTTTTTTTTTTTTTTTTTTTTCTGCTCTTCGTTCTGCAGTAGTAACAGAACTAGAGAAATTTCTTTTGTAAAACTGCTTCTTCTGGAATTCATAACAACTGTAAAATCACTGGCAGGACATACAGTCTATCCCCACTCATGTGGCTTACTAAACACTTACAAAAGGAAAATGGAGTAGTTTCCCTTCATTCACAAATGTGATCCTTAAGTTTGAGAACTTTGGCACATTAATGAAGATCATTTGAAGGCAGCCAACTAATTGTTATATTCCTATAAACACTTAGCTACTACATAGATATAGAAACACAAACACAGTAGTAGTATTTTACATCTTGCGGTTATAAAGCCCTTTTAGAGTACAAGAAGAGATAAAAGAAAAAATACAGTACAGCTAGCTTCTGTGCTTGGCCAGTGATACAAACAATGACACCTACATATGTATACGTAAATCTAATGAACATGCCAGATCCTGATATCAAGATTTATATCGTAAAACAGGATAGACTGACATACCATCTATATAAAATAACAATAGAAACTAGAATGCTGAAAACAACAAAGGTAAAGCAACAGGAATAAGAGGAAAAGCAACTGAATAAATAGATGAATGTTGAAAATAATTTCCAAGCTCTAGAGAATTCTCCCAATTAGAAACTGTAATTTTCACAGCAGCCATCCTACTCTGATTTCTCTCACGTTTTAAACAGAAGGGTAATTAACAAGAGATAACAATTTATGTTGCACTTTGCTGAATCATACATACTCAGAAAATGGTCTTTCCACCCTAAAAGTGAAGGTGGTACACAGAAATGTAGAACAAACATTTTTATGAATGTATAATGCCAGATATGGTTTAAATAAAGAAGAAAGCATACATTAGAAGTTGAGTCAGAAGTTTTCTTTAACAATCAGCACAGACAGCATGTCTGTGGCATCCAGGATGTTCAAATGAAAGAACGAAGAAACAGCATTGAAAAGTACAATGAAAACTGCAAAAGCACAAAAAAGAAAAACCAACAAAAACACACACAAAAAACCAACCCTCCAGAAGTACTTCTAGTTTCAATGGAATCAGAACAGTAATTTAAATAAGAATTATTGCTGCCTTATATTGTTGTCACAACTGCATAAATTAGAGTATTTAAACAAAAATATTTTTGAATAAAGAACTATAATAGTTAATTGGCTAAAATTCTGTATAGAAGAATTACTGACTATAAATGAAAAAAATTGCTGACTTCTGTTACACTTAAGAAAACTGTTCTACACTTATACCAGAACTTCCCAATTTAAATTACTGTTATATTTGTACTTATCTGTAATTAACCTCACATTTATAACCTTTCCCAAAGACTAACTTCAAGTCTTCAGAAATATCCAAAACCAATTACTTCACAAGAGCCTTCCTAAGCACTAATTCATATAATTAGCATATGTAATTAAAAACAAGAAAACAGAGATGCTAAATAACCAATCTCATTATTTATCAGCTCTTAATACCAAAGAAAGGAAGGACAATGAAGAATCCTTTATAGGAAAGTAAATATGAAATAACAAAATAGAAGTAATAAATGAAGAAGAAAGTATAAAAGACCATGACGTATTCATCAGACTCACATGATTTAAACCTTTTGGAAATTCATTTACAATTAGAGAACTAATCAAATAGACATATGTGCACTGATTTGGGAAAAGTTTAATACAAAGAACAGCCTCAAAATCTAAAAGCTTACCCCAATGATATTTCAAATACTTGTATTTTTCTAGCAAGCAAATTACAGTTTTAGACATTTACTATGAAATAAGTGATTTGATATTTTTTTATTCCTCCCTTCTCAAGACACATAAACAAGAAAAATAAAAAAGGTGCTCAACAAGACAGAAGTACAACAGAAATTCTATTACCTTGGATCCAAGATTTCACCAACGATTTCTCCCAGCTTATCAAAAAAATTAACAAAGTTAGAAATTCCCTTTACATGGACTCTTAAGGGATCAAATAACGAAGCTGCACAGCCTCTTCCTCCAAGTTCTACAGTTCGGATAAAAGACGTTGCCATCTATTAGAAGAAATATTTAGAAAATGTACTTATGTAGAAGTGATCTTTTCCTACAGACTTGCAAACCGTGTAACAGCAGGATAATACCAGAAATCTAACTGAAATCAGTAGAAAACATTTTAATGTGAAGCTTTTTACATCTCACAATACATGAGAGCTACTCCAGAAGTACCGTCTCCTATTTTATTATGTTGGACCACGATGTCAGAGGCAGATGTTGGTGGGATGGCAGTAGAGGTTGAACCTTCCCACTGATGTTCCATTCCATTTTGTTGCCACTCAACAGATGACAGCAGAGGGGCAGTCTGATACAATGGCATCTGACATAGAATTGCATATAAAGGAAAAGTGTGAAATTGTATTCCACCATATGGAAAAAAATGGCACCCACTGACATTCACAAATGCTTGGTACCCATCGACATTCATGAATGTGAGCTATGCTCACAGTGAGGCAGTGGGTGGTGTGTCAGCAGTGGCAACAGCAGCTCACCTCTGCTGGTGCAGATTTTTGAGTGTGACATGCAGGTTCTCATTCATCACTGGTGAAAATGCATAGCTAACAGTAGGAACTACATTGAAAAATAGCATTTGGTAGCTGAGAATTTGCTCTGTCAAATAGTGTTATTGTGCTCTTTGTTGTAGTTTCCATGGAAATAAATAGAAGACATTACTTCTGGAGCAATCTACTTATATTTGCAAGATCAATACTTAAATAGTGCAGCAGCATAGAAATCCACAAGCGAAACGCAAATGACCCAACTGATTCAATATTTATTTTGACAGCTTGGAGAAAACTTAAAGGAGTATAATTTTGTTGTTTTTGTTGTTGCTGCTCTTTAAATACTTGTGCTGACATAGCAAAAACAACTTTTACATTTAGAGGGTTGTTTATGGCCTAAGAACATTTAATACAAGTACATAAAATTGATTTCACTAGTATACTTATGTTCTAAAGTACAAATAAATACTATGGATACTCAAAGCTTCTGAAGAACTATGATGGTTGAAGGTTCTATCATCACAAATATTCAGTTCTGAAAGTTTCCATATATTTTATATACAGTAGAGTCTGAAAATAATACCTGTCCCAAAAGCAGTTGTCATGGTTTCAGTTGGGACAGAGTTGATTTTTTTTCATAGTGTCTGTTATAGTGCATGCAACAAACCAACACCATGCATCATCCCTCCAGTCCTGAAGGACTGTTATGACAGATGGAGCCTAAGGTCACAAACTAAATGAACTCCACAGACCATTAGAGGGATGACCCACAGACTACAGGAATTATATCTGTGTGTATATATCAAAAGGCAGGAAAGGTGATGGTAATTTAATGGGATGTATGGAAAAGTTTGGGACTTGAGCATTATGTAAGTTGTACAGAATAAGGGGTGGCTATTGTCCTGGTTTCAGCTGGGAAAGTTGATTTTCTTCATAGTGTCTGGTATAATATTATGTTCTGGCTTTAGGAGAAAAAAAAAAAAGTGTTGATAACACACCGATGTTTTGGGTGCTGCTGAGCAATGCTGTACAGAGCCAAGGATGTTTCAGCTTCTCACAGTGCCCTGCCAGTGAAAGGACGCAGGGTGCACAAGAAGCTGGGAGGGGACAGAACTAGGACAGCTGACCTAAACAGGCCAAAGGAACATCCCATACTGTATGACATCATGAGAATACAAAACTGGGAGAGGTTGCCCTGGGGGAGCTGCCACTGCTCAAGGACTGGCTGGGTGTCAATCAGTGGGTGGTGAGCCATTGCATCGGGCACCACTTGTATGTATAAATATTACCATCACTACTATTTCCTCTCTTCCTTTCCTGATTTAGTAAATAGTTTATATCTCAACATATGAGATCTACTTTTTCTCCCCCCACTGTTCTCTCCCCTGTCTCCCTGGGAGGAGAAGAGAATGAGCTAACAGCTGTGCAGCGCTGAGCTGCCTGTTGGGTTAAACCACAACAGCAGTACACTTTGGAGCATGACTCCTCAGATTTTAAGGCAACAGTTAGAATAAGCAGCTTAGCTTTTCCCATAAAAGTTAAAGATAAGAACCTTATACACTTGGCATATGCAATTTAATTTCAGACTATACAGCTAAATCACAAAGCTCTTGGGACTGTAAAGAATGCAACTGGAATTACTCTAGCAAAGAGAATAAATCTGCCAGTACTCCTGCTTTTGCACTAAAGATTTCTTGCGGATAAAGTATGGTTCCTGAGACCCTGCCTTCCAGTGGAAAATATTCTAGCTTTGCAGTGCTTCTGCAGGGCACAGATGCCAGAAAAGACAGCTTCTTTACACGGTAGAGAAGTTTCCCCTCTGGCAACTATGAGGAAGATGTAATAAATCCAGTCCAAACAACTTTTTTTCTTTTAAAAATAATTTTAACAGAGCATTAGGAGCTCAGAAAATTAATCCTGGAACTGAGATTTCACAAATTTTCCTTTTTTCAATCATAAAATCTGAGACTGCAACTGCTTCAGTGACTGTTACATACCCATACTACTTTTCCTTAGTCTCCTGTTGTCTGTAGAGATCCTACTGGGCATGCAAAATTTGATTATTTGAGTATGAGGGACTACAGTAGATCTTTGCAGAAAAATGTTACTCATCTATTTTTGAGATAGCTCTGTGCTGACTATAACTTCTCTAAATATAAATTCATCTCACATACCAAACTAGATTCTTTAGCACCAAGGCTCTCTGAGTACTGTATATTGGTGCTGTAGTTCTTTATGTTCCTATATAAGGAAGCACTTTTTTTTTTCCTCTACAGCTCTGTGCCTTTGAGAATAACATGAGCGGGAATATCCCACATCAATCACATCTTGGAGAACGTTTCAAGGCTGATCAAGCTGTAAATGACTGGCAAGCATTACCCTGCAAAAACTTCTGAGTCAAAGCTGAAAAAGCTGCAATACTGTTCCTCCAAATTTTGGCCTCTGTTCTAATGTACATGTCAAACACAGGATTTTTTCTTCAGATCGCTCTATAAAAGGTATTTTCTGCAAAGAAATAACTTAGGTGCCAGTTCAACAAATGCACAGAAAAATGGTGTTTTACTAAAGTATGTACTTGCAGTACTTCAAATGCATTCTTAACAGATTCTTTTTGTTAACAATAATGATTCCTGTTTTTACTATATAACATTTCAGCATTCTAGAGGTCCACGTGCATAAATTATTTTTCTGTGCATCTTTAGATCTCATGACCAAGCAACAGATTCCATCTGAAGAAATGGATGATTGTGTTTTTTTTGTTTTTTTTTTTAAAACCTAGAAACTGTATTTATGGCAGTATTTGACCTGGCTTTCAAACGTCTGTCTTGCAAGTGACTAAAGTAACATTTCGTGTTCATAGATCTATTTCATCATCTCTGATCTACAGCAAGTTTCACTGAATTCACATACCAAGAAAATGGACATTTTTCTCTCTTGTGAGGCATGTTTGAGTTTAGTGAAGGCTTCTCTACCAAGTCCTCTGTCAGGAACATTTAGAATATGAGCCAATGCCAGATCATCCTTAGAATTCACCAACAGGCTTAAATATGAATAAAAACACTTCTTTGCCAAAAGCGTCACCTGTATAAGAAAGCATCAACATTAATTGGTCACCCTGCTGCTAAATTACACATGTACTAATAAGACTTTTATAAGTGAGAATCTTACCTTGCACTATTTTAAACTATTACCCCATGGTAATAGTTTAATTTAATGGAGATTCTGGAAGCATTGACAAAAGTGAGCATGAATAACGTGTACTGGAGCATTCACGCTGGAACAGGCTGCCCAGAGAAGTGGTGTATGTCCCATCTCTGCAGGTGTGGGCAGCCCTGCCCACAGCAGGGGGATTGGAACTGGATGATCTCTAAGGTCCCTTCTAACCTAAGCCATTCTATGATTCTATGACGTCTAGCAATCAAAATCAGGTATCTATTTCTACTTACAAATCTCTTCACAGATGTTCCTTTCATATCCCAAAGCAAAGTTCTAACACCATGAAACCACAAAGAATTTGCATTCATTTTGAATAGGCTAAGATTTTCATCACCTTGCCAGATCCACATCGGATTCACTAATTTTTCCCCTGGCTCCTAGGGGTGTCAATCACAGAAGTCCCACTGATTAAAGTATTAGAATTTGATATAAATTATGACTCAGTTCCACCCACATATTCAAAATATATCGATGTAATTATTTATATTGAAGCACTGTTCACAATCCCGCAAGAACAACAGTCCCAGAACTGAAGAATTCAGTTTTGTCATAAACAAAGACGACAAAAAAGGCCTTTAATGAAACAAAAGCTAATGAGAAAACCTTCATTTACTATGGATTTTTTTCTTGTTCAACAAAAAAACAAGACAAAAAATGTAAGCACTCAGAAGTATATAGGTGTGGCAGTTTAAGAGGACAGATTCAAGAGAAGGAATAAAGAGGCAAGGAATATTTTTACTACATATGCCAAAAGTCAAGCAAGCCATTAGTTCAGTGGCAGAACTGCTATCTAAGAAAGAATTGTAGAACAAATAGAAAAGTACCAAACTGTATTTCACAGAGCATTATTTCAGCCTGATGTCAGATTGCTGGGAAGTTGTTTGCTCAACTTATTGAGAACTATTGAGTTGTACCCGCATACTGCATTGGAATTCCTATTTACGATGAGGAAAATAAGCCTGGAAATGATAAAAGCTCCAGCATTTCAAGTACTGCTAGATAATTTTCCAAAATTCTTGTCTGGGGGGGTTGAATCCAGCATTCCCAGAAAGTCCTCAGTCATCTACAGGGACAGACAAGCCTTGCTTGCCTTGCTACAGCTACTGCTACAGTTGCTATTCAGATTTCTTCTGTAAGATAGTAAATATGAGCTAATGAAAACAAGGTAATGAAACCTAGTAAGCTTATAACACTTACCACTTTGCTTGGCAGCACCAGGCAAATCATTAACTCTCTCAAGTAGATAATTGAATGATAGTATACTTGCAGAAAAGTGTATTTCCTGGTTTTCAAAGGCAGATTAAGCCTACATTAAGTGCCTGCCGTAAAACGACTCTTTCAGAGTATGAGTTTGTGTACTTGCCCCATACACACATTCACAGTACATTGAAATTATATAGTTTGAATACACTTTTTTTTCCCACAGCAATATTTTAATGGCAATAAAAGGAAAAAGAAACCATGTTACATTTCACCTTGTGTTAAGTTTCCCCGTCTACAGAGCATTACAAAAAAGATAGCTTTTTATTTATTTATTTACCTTCACATTGCTCTGATCTTGTCTGTCAACCAGTGCAGAAGAAAGAACAGAACCATTGTTTTCTGGTACATTCATTACACCAGAAATAAATTCCAGCAGTTGAACCTTCAGTAAAAAAAAACGGAATAAACTTAAATATGAAGGTGATTAAAAAGCAAAAGTAGTATTAAACCCAAGAAAAAAATACCATTTCCTACAGTTCGCCAGTGTTTTGAGCCCCCAAACTTACTTTTTCTTTAGTCTTTAGAAGTAAAACTGTTTTGAGAGAAAGGAGGTGCAAGATTCAAGTTAACTTAGAGATCTTATACAGCTTTGTAAGATACTTGCACTAAAAGCAGCTGCTCATCTTTAAAAATACTATTACACTATGGTTATGAAGAGTCCATTAATCCTCCCAAGTTCTTTATATTTGCCATGAAAATACTAACCAAAAAAAAAGAAAAACTCAAAAATTGTTTCCTGAACTTCAATCCCCCTAATAATTTCTTTTGAGTCCAGTAATTGGAATGTTTGAATGGAGGTTCTCTGAATTTAAGGAAGTAGGCAAACTTTTTACAAGCATACCTGTCATAGCATCTTAAGTTTAGGCTGAAAAGGACCTTTTGAGATTGTCTAGTACCAATCCATACAGTAAGCTGGACCAGTTAGACTATGTTGCTCAGTGACAATGATTCTAAAATAACAGGTATCAGAAATGTCAAAACAGTATCAGAGATCAAGCAAACAAAATACTTACAGGGACTATGCTTTCATCTTCAGATACAAGCGCAAGATCGTGGCACTTTTGATATACATCTATTATATCTAACATGTTGCTTCTTGCTAAGAAGGCATCATAGGCTTTTTTAAATTCAGCATAATTTTCAGGTTCTTCCATGTTTTCGTATGATAATCCTAGTTTGTCATGTAACAAGTATTTCCAAGTTTCCACCACATCACTAAGTGATACAGCAAAATCTCCATGGTGCTAACAGGAATAAAAAATAGATAAATAGATGTCTCGTATTTAGTATAGTTTTATAAACTACTTTAAATCAAGCTACATATACATCTTCAAAGAAACTATTATAACTTAAGTGTTTGCATTTGTAATGAACGAGGACTTTATCTGAAGGTCTTCCAGTGCTTTTGCCTTACAACTGACTTTTTGTTATTTGCATTCCTTGTTCCTGATCTTTAAAATATCAGGCATATATTTTGAACCTTAATCATAGCTAAAAGACATTGACTTTCACAGGACTACTGTATAAATTAAGTCAATTATTTGCAGAAAGTTTTCATCATGGCAAACACATTCCAAACATAGTAAACATAGCCCTATTAATTTGCTTCAAGCAGTGATCAGAGAAAACATATGCCATGTCCAAACAAAAAATGAGGTTGTTTTCCCCCCATGCTAGTACACTACTACTCCTGCATAAAGTTGACAGCATTGCTACAGATTTAACAAATGCATTAAAGCAACACACACCTAGGAGGGCTGCTCTGAAAGTAATGCCTCCTATTTTGTCATGGACCAACATAATATCAGAGATGGATGTTGGTGGTTTGGCAGCAGAGGCTGAACCTTCCCACAAACATTTCATTCCATTTTGTTGCTGTGAGACAGAAGGCAGCAGAGGGGCAGTCTGACACAATGATATCTGACATGGAGGCGCAGATGGAGCAAAGGGGTGGAAATGAATTCCTCCATGAGGGAACAATGGCACCCACTGACATTCATTGATGCTGCTGAATGTTTATGGAGACCAAACAGTGGATGTGAGCACAGTGAGGCAGTGGGTGGTGTGTTTCAGCAGTGGTGGCAGTGGGACACCTCTGCTAGTGCAAATTTTTATGAGCACGGCATGCAGGTTCTTGTTCATCACTGGCAAAAATACATAGCTAATGGTAGTGACTACGTTGAAAAATAGTGTTTTGTAGCTGAGAATTTGCTCTATCAAATAGTGTTACTGTGCTCTTTGTATCTGTTTTAGTTTCCATGGAAATAAACAGGAGACATTACTTTTGGAGCAACCTACCCCTGTCTAGTATCATAACTAACATTAAATATATAGTGTGTAACAATCTTATACCCAGCTTCTGGTCCACTCTCCCTGACAAAATGATTAAATTCCCATGCACTATTCCGCTTCTCCTCCTTCTGCCTCGCAAAATGAAAAAGAATTACAGCTTGGCAGTCAATTAGGAGATATAACAGGTATCCACAGAGAGTTTAACTCAAAGTGCACATAAAGTGGGCAAAAGATGACAAAATATGTAGCACAATAACAGCATATCATCAGCAGCAACATAAGAGCAAATGTTTTTCCTATTCTAGGCAAAAAGTAAAAATTCACATGTATCAGAAAATAACTTAAGAGGCTGGTATCACAGCAGTAGCCCCTTCCTACTCATGAGAAGAGTTTTCTGCTCCTCTATTGACCAGAGGACATCAAGAAAAAGGACAAAAACCATATTTAATTTACATATCAGTTTATCACATTTTTTTTTAAAGGACTTACATTAAGGACATTGGCTATTACTGTATTTATATGTAGGAGCGTGTCAAGTAGTCATACCTAAGCACTTCTGAGATGAGTGAGCACTTAGCTGTAAAACAACACCTTACAGTTCTGTTGTGCAGAAGTTCTAAAGCAAAAGCAAAAAACTGAAGATTATTAAAAAAGTGCTCTCTGTGGAAGAAAAGGAAATACAAAGAGACTGTGTAGTCCTTAATGCTATATTTAATCTCACTTATGAAGCAGAAACCTACAGAATCTAAGCTGTTAGCAAAGGTAGCATAGTTGGAGGTTACAAGGACAACAGCAGGTCACAAACAACAAAAAGGTGAAAGAGTAACAGCAGGCAGGAACAGATAGTAGATCTGGAATTCAAAGAAGTTTAAAACCAAAGTGATAAAGCCCTATTATTTAAAACTGAGTGATGCATTACTGAAGGTTGTAGGATGCAACTCAGTTGTGCGAGCAAGAAGGCAGAGGAGATTAGTTAATGCTGCACTCTAAGTAATTAGGTACAGTATAGAACACCATTTATTTCATTCCTATCTTTGTCTTCTCTGCTTTCAGTAGGAGTACTGTTTTTTAAAGCAAGTGATTTACACTTGAATGGAGGAAAAAAATAAAACCATCTCATTGACTATTAGACATTTTAATTAAATTTCAGGGTTTTCTTTTTTTAAATTTTTAATTAAATTTCAGAATTTTCAGTTCAGCGCGGGGACAGTGCGCATTAGGAACTGAGCCCATCCATCATGGCTACCAATAAAGGAGAACTGTGAATGGCTGAGGTATCAAACTCAAACTCCTACACTCAGCTTAATGTACTTTCCCTTAGGTCAAAGGGCATTCTGATGTGCACAAGCTTTCCTGTGTCCTGACAGAAGCTTGAGTTGTGTGCCTTCCAAATAAGCACAGCGCAGGGGTTTGTGAAGCACAACAGAAAAGTTCAGAAAGCAATAAACCTATGTGCTGGCTTTCAGCAGAAGGGTTTTTCTCTGATTGTGATGAGACTAGATAGCTTTTCCCTGAGCTCCAAAGGCCTTCTCTAAGTTTAAGATGCACTAAATACCAAGATCATACTGAAATAACGCTAACCTGTTTATTGACTTCAGCCATGGACAGTTGTAACGCCGTCAGCATGTGATCTGCTCCACATACAGTAGTCCTTTCTGAGTTTGAAAATAAGTGCCATTGTCTTCTGAAAGATCTGATTAAGTTTAAACACTTCTGCTGGAAAGCAATCATTGCCTGGAATAGAACACAGAATTAAGAGAAATAATTATGAATGTAACTATTCACGAGAGGCCTGTGCAAGTCTTCAGTTTCCATTAGGCTGTGCATCTCCTGCTGTTTCCTCTTCCATATCAAGCCCACAGAACAAACTCTTCCCACAAACCCATAGCGTGACAAAACCCACTGCACTAATAACAGAGTAACTATGAAGAAAAGGGGTAGAAAGTGTTTATGAATGACATCTTCATAAGACCTCTCCTTCTCCCTTCATGAGAGCTTTTCTTCTCCTTATATATTTTACCAACTTGAATATGAGTTATTACACAGGACTGTCTTTTGTCTCTACAAGGAGACAGTCTGGATGTCCCAAAGAGTGTCTTTTGCATCCACTGCATGTTCAGATCAGCATCCATTAGAATGGTTTAAATACGGAAACAAAAGAAACACTATTGTTACCAAAACTTACTAATGAAGACAACTTCAAATATTTTTGTTACCTATATACAAAGCCTTTTTTAAATTCCCTCCCATAAGTCATCATATTCCCTTTGGCAATGAGTTTCAGAATCAGTTTTGGATTTGACTAATTTATGCTTTGGTCTTTTTCACCTTCTTGTATTAGTCAAGACGCACATACGTGAGATGCTCAACCTGCTTTCTTTAAACCTATTTATTCCTGAAACACGCTTCCTTAACATTGCATGCAGTACACTGATAGCAGCCTTCCAGTACCTAAAGGGGGCNAAGACAGTAACAGCAACAAGTTACTTCCCAGAATGCTTGCAGGGAAAGAGTTAGAGTCCCAGGATAGTTTGGGCTGGAAAGGACCTTAAAGCCCA